>JABUQX010075313.1:10000-24345 GCA_015478945.1 Trachelipus rathkii
CTATTGATTATTGATTCAAGTCAAGTCATATTTTGTATAACATAGAACAAAACTTATTTATTTTGTTTTGTTTCTTTAAACATTATGTTTTATAATAAAATTTATTATTTTGGTGTTTATTTATATATATAAATAATTTATTTATTTTGTTTTCTATTGCTTAAACATTTTGTTTTTACATAAAAAATTTATTCTTTTTTTTGTGTTTATAACTTAAAAATTTTGCATGTTGTTGTTGTTGAAATGTTAGCTTGTTGTTGTTGTTTTGTTGTTGTTTGTTGTGTTGTTGTTTGTTGTTGTTGCTGTTAATATATTTAACGTTCAAATTAAATAATATATTCAACACTTTTTCAAACATATCTAAATTATGTTAATGTTTACATAGACATTGTAGATATTGAAAAACTAAACAAGAAATATTATTCTCATCCTAGCCTACTGACATACAGCATTCATTAACAAGGTAACAAAAATTAGAAGTTTCAATACCAGCAGAAGTCAGCATAGCAATCTCAATCTTTACTATCACATTTGCTTCAAATATTATTATTATTATTTTATTATTTTTTATTATTATTATTATTATTATTATTTATTATTATACTATTATTATTATTATTATGTATTTATTATTATTATTATTATTATTATTTATTATTATTATTATCATTGATTATTATTATTATTATTATGTATTCAAATTGTATCAAAATTGGTTTTGTTGCGATCACTTTGCCTGCAGGTCCACGACTAAAACATTGGTAGGTAATATGCTCTCGATCCGACCTAAACATGTACGTAATTCTTGTTACGTCTTTTAAGGGTAAAATCAGAGAACTGTATTCTGCTATGCCATCACGGGGACAGCCAATGATAATTCGAGGAATGACTTCATTTAATCTTAATATCCTTTTGACACATGGAAGGGTTATATAGAATTGTATTACTTTGTTCAATATCTTTTTTACTCATGATAAGGGGTAATGGAGATTTTATTACTTGTTTCCAATATTTTTGACACAGCGAGAAGTGACGGATTTATTACTTTGTACACAATATCTTTTGACACATGAGAAGGAACGAGATTTATTACTATGTTCCCAATAACTTTTGACACATGAGAAGGGTAAATAGATTTATTACTTTGTTCCCCTTTTGTCCTTACTTAACATATGTTTTTATCTTAAACAGTAGTTTATATTATTTAATTATATTATAATTATTATTATTATTATTTTGATTATTGATATTATTATTATTATTATTATTATTATTATTATTATTATATTATTATTATTATGATTATTATTTATTATTTTTTATTATTATATCAACTAATATATGTATATGAACCTTTTTTACTTACATATTCATACACACACACACAACACACACAACACACCACAACAAATATATTATAGACAATTAGCTTGAAACAGCGAGACTGGCAATCGTGTACTAGATTAAACTGAATCATAATGACGTTATTTCTTGAGTCAAGCAGATGTGTAACATTTTCTAAACGTCACTGGAAGACATTTACATTTTTCACATGTTTAATAATAAACATTTCGTTTTGTTATGTATTTTCTTTTACGTTTCTGATTTTCTAATATTTATATATAGTTAAAAAGTTATTTATTTATTTTAGTTTTATTTTTTTTGTTATTTTTATTATTTAAAATAATCTATATATTTTTTTTAACAAAACTTTACTTATTTTTGCTTTGTTTTTTCTTTAAACATTTATGTTTTTACTATAAAATTTATTTATTTTGTTTTATTTTTGCTTTAAACAATATGTTTTTAATAATGATATTGTTTTATTTAAGATTTTAGCATAAAGGATTTTGCATTTTTAATACTTAAAAAGAAATAAGGGCCCCCAGTTAAAAATCAGTAAAAAAAAAAAAATTTCCAAGTTATCAATCCACCCAGCTTATCCTCCTATCCCATTTGTGATCTATTTGATGCTATTGATCTATTGATTCATGGCATAGATTTTATAACATACAATATATAAATGCCATTCATTTATACGCTGATCAAACGAATATATGCTAAACCTAGCATATGTTTTCCCATTAATAAAGCTTACATAACATCACCTGAACTAAGAATATAATGTACAAGACAAACTAGCATACCTTAAGCACGAATAATCAGCTAACATCAACAATGTTCCACACTTGTAACAACAGTAAAAGTAACTAACTTAACATACAAAAACGTAACCCATTCACACTTTTTCCAGCATAACTCCTAACAGATACAATGTTAATTTTTACATTAACATTGTAAATTTATTTATACAAAAATTTTTATCATAACCTTGTGTAATTATCATACAGAAAACTACGAAATATAGTTGCTAATGTAAAATAATTTTTTACATTAATAAAGCTAACAACATAACCTGAACTTAGATCATATGTACACGCAACTAAATAGCTCACGTTGAAGTAATCTTTGCTAAGTTTCACAAAGTTCCCGAGTACTTGTATCAACAGGTGAAAGTACTAACACACTATCAGAAACTTCATATGTCATCCACTTTTTCCAAGCATAACCAGCAACCAGCTAATAGCATTATTAATCTAACAAATCCCTTAAGCAAAATACCAAATCTATCAAAGATAGCCACATCTTGAACATGATTGACACTACTTCACAAAATGCAAACTCTATAATATAAACATTATTTTGAACTATGAATAAACGTATTACATTAGCAAAATTCTCGGATAAGCCTAACATTACTCGCAAAAAACTTTAACCTATACCATATTATTATTATTATTATATTATTATTATTCAATATTATTATTCATTATTAATTATTATCTATTATATTATTATTATTATTATTATTATTATTATTATTATTATTATATTTATTATTATTATATTATTATTATGTAATCAACTGATATATGTAGTAAGTTCCTCACAAAACTTAACATATAATAAACAAGCACTTTTACACACACACAACCACACACACACACACACCACACACACACTAAACAATAATTATAGACACTTTACTTGAAACACGAGACTGGCAATCATTCTACTAACTTACTGATACACATGACTGCTATATTCTAGTGATGTCAAGCAGTTGTTTACATTTTCTAAACGTCCGTTGGTAAGACATTTCATTTTTCACATGTAAATATAACATTTAATTTGTTATGTATTTTCTTTTACGTTTCTATTATTCTTTACATTTATAAAATCTCCAATCTAGTTATTTATTTATTTATTTTTTTTATTTATTTTTATTTTTATTTATTTAAAATAATATATATTTTTAAAAAAACTTTTTTTATTTTTTTGTTTATTCCAAATTTAAGAACATTTTGTTTTAACTAAAATTTATTTCATTTTTATGTTTCTAACTTAAAAAAATTTTGCATTTTACATACCTTAAATCAGTAAGCAGTAAATCAGTAAATCAAACTGCTTCAAGATACTTCCTACATTCATGACTAATTGATCTATTGCATCTATTGAGTCTATTGATCTATTTATTCAAGTCGATATTATAAGTATCTTTTTGTATAGACATAACATAAAAAATTAAAGTTCTTTATACACGGATCAACGAATATATGCTAAACGTAGCAAAGTTTTCCAATTAATAAAGCCAACATAACATCACCTGCAATAAGAAAGTAATTACAATACAAAAGACTAGCATACCTTTAAGCTCGAATAAAAGCTAAAAACAAAGCTCTACACTTACAACAGTAAAGTTACTAACATAACATACAAAACGTAACTATTAACGACTTTGTCAAGCATATCTCTAACATTTCAATGATAATTTACACATTAACATTGTAATATTAAAAACTAAACAACCTGGTCTAATTATCATACAGACCTACGCATTATAATGCTAGCGTAACAAATTTTTTTACATTAATAAAGCTAACATAACATAACCTAACTAAGAATATATCTACAAACGAAAAACCTCACCACTTACGCATTGAGTAAGACTACTGAACATTAAACAAAGTTCCACGTTACTAACAGTAAAGTAACTAACTAGATACAAAAACGTGAACCATTCATACATTTGGTCAAGCATATCTCTATACATTTCAATGCTAAATTTTACATTAACATTGTAATATTACAAAATTTTTATCATAACTTGTCTAATGTATCATACATGACCTACGCATATATGCAGCGTAAGCAAATTTTTTATCATAGTTAATAAAGTAACATACATAACCCTGAACTAAGATATAAATTCTACAAGCGAGACCAAACCTAGCCACACCTTTATGCATGAGTAAACTACTAACATTATAACAAAGTTCACGCTTTAACAACAGCTAAAAAAGTAACTAAGCATAGCAAACAAAAACGTAATATCACTCTTTGTCAAGCATATCTCTAACATTTCAATGCTAATTTTACATTAACATAGTAATATTTAACAAATTTTATCATAACCTGTCTAATTATCAATACAGACCTACGCATATATGCTAGCGTAACAAATTTTTACATTTAATAAAGCTACATTAACATAACCTGACCTAAGAATATAATCTCATACGAAAACTGATCACAGCCTTAAATCGTCACGAATAAACTAGTTAATCATTAACAAAGTTCCTTGCATAGCACCAGTAAGTAACTAACATTACACATGCAAAACGTTAGCCTAATTCACAACTTTGGTCAAGCATATCTCTTAACTATCAAATGCTAATTTTACATTACCGACAGTAATATTTAACAAAAGTTAACGGTATCACTGACCTAAATATTGTAACGAACTAAGATACATGCTACACACACACACATCACCACACACAAACACAACACACAAACCACACACATCAGCACACACACAACATTACGCGCTATAGTAATACCTGAAAATATTTTTTAGGCTGTATTCTTTTAGGCTCCGCCCCTTTCAGAAAATATCCAACTCGAAACATGAAAATGATTTTATGTTTGTTATTCCACTTGCAATATAAGTGATGTAATACTTTCATATTTATTAAACAACTGGCGTAGGTTTGGCCAAACGACGCATCATACAGAGGTGATACAACACTGTATAAGTATTTGGGGAGCCTGAGTTATATATAAATCGACGAGCTACTCGATGTGTCATTCATGATCAAGAGCTCTTACGACGGAAATTTTTTTTTTCAAACAAACTTTTTGTGTTGAAGCATTTGTTAGATCCTGTAATATCATTATCCAAGTTTTTTTATATATATCTACACATGAGGATTTTTCAAATCAATACTTATTCAGTAGGTAAGATTTTTTTCCTTAATATATATATTCATTTAAAAATAGCATTGTAACATATCTAACATCTAATCAATAATTAGCAACGTAAGGTAATTAAATACATTATCAATTTACAATAGAGTAGAATAATTTATACGATGATGTCTAAAAAGTGATTCTGTTGCCAGAACGTTTGATATTACATGCCATGACAGCCTGGGTAAAGAATGCATCCTTTCGACGTTTATGCAACACACGCTTTAAGAAATGGTATGTTGCCTGTTGTTGTTGTGTGATATATTTAATAAGGAATGAGAATACTATTTTAAACTAATATACTTATTGGTATAGTGGCCTTTTTTTGAAAAACCTTTGATTTTTAATTGTTACTGTAATCATAAATAATTAATAATGAAATAATTCATTACAGGCTAATCCTCGATGCCTGATTGCGTAATTAAAAGAGGAGACAGACTATATACGACATAACACACATTCTCTGTATGTAGAAACTTAAAAGGGTCAATTGGATACGTCATCATCATATGAGTATAATTTAATTGAATGAAAACTTTCCATGTGAACCAAGAATTTATATATATATTGGTTTTAGCGAAGTTGTTGATAGTTGTATTTACAAAAGACTTAGAATATGATAGTACACGCTATGAGGGTTGAATCGAATTCACTTTTGGTGATTGACCGGTCACATGACCGGAAATACTGATGTCAACATAGTTATAGTAGATTATATTAGATAATATGTCGGGTGAAAGAGATGATGAAACGCTTGGAAGGTTATTCCACTCCGGTGACAGGCTTCCTTTCCAATTCAAAAAGTAGTCAGATAACTGGTGTTCTCGATAGCTAAAGGAAAAGGTTCAATGCACTGTAAACTGGATGCACTTCGAGCTACAGAAATGTTATTCTTCAAACATCCTTAATTAGTAAAGTTCATTCTAGAGAAAGGCGCTGTAGGTTGTGCTTTCAAAGCCATCGTTTTGTTGTTTAGGAAAATAGCTCGTGAATGTGTAGATAGTCCAGTAGGTGAACTTCATCTCGTATACAATTGAGGAATGAGCAGAAGGCAGTTAGCTATTAAAAATGTGGTATGTAATATACTATGTGAATTCTTTATAGTAACTGACTTTGGAAAGAAATCGAGAATTATCCGATAAATGTCGTAATAGTCGTATTTTGGTCTGAATGGTAATGGAGTAATAAAATACTCCTTATATCTCATCTAACGAGATACAGAAATGATCCTTTATACATTACTGGCCAGTGTATGGAGTTATCAAATATATAAAATTTGCTATATAAAGAAGATAGTTAAAAGTTAATGTTTTGAAGAACACAAGAAAAAAATGCATATATAACGGTAATTCTTTTGCACTTATTGTTACACTTTCAACAGTAATAATATACAAATCATAAAATTAGATTGTGAACACTCTACGGATGTAGACATGTGTCTGATGTTAAAGTGTAGGTTCCTTTGATACGATTGGTATATTCCATGAATGTCGTGATATGTAATCGTTGATTTTATATACGCATAACTGTTTTAAAAAAACACCAAGATAATAATACGTGCAAGAAAATAAAGATTTGTTCTCTATGTCTGACACAAATAAAGGCTGATCGCTACGGTAATTTCAAACACGACTGCACAAAAGCTTATTGTACTATATGTAAAGAAATAATACAGCGAGCTAAAAGAAAACGAATATCATCATTATTTTACATGAAGAAAAGAAAATAAGAAAGAAGGATACAAGAAAATTTTCCTGTATTCAGAGCTTACGTCATGTTATAAATATATCGAGATATACCAGAAGATTAAAGGTTATGATGATAAAGGAAGAAGACATATAGAATATTCGCCGTCCTCTTTTTACTGGTAAGCCATGATGATAATGTATGTATGTACAGTATAAGGAAGGGGAGCAAGTTGATTCACTTGCGGCCAAGAACAAGAACATTTAAATTGAGGCTGAAACAGGGCCTGTACGGATTTCATTGATTTTTCCAATGAACTTTTTCAAGTAAAAGATTTCTAAAATCAAAGTGAATTGTAAACAGCCAATAATGGTGTAAAATTTGATCATTCAGTATCGTATTGCTGCATTATTGACCCACACGCCAGTTAAAATTCTATCAGCACACACAATCTATATAAAAGGAGGCGCAAAAAAATTTAAAAATCCCAATTTTCAAAAAACCCAAATGGAAAAAAACAAAAAAAAAAAAAAAAGAAAACGTGAATTTTTTTTTGGAATTATCGTCTTCAGGGATACTTTATTATTTACACATGTTGCATTGAAAGCTTGCCTAATGCATGGGTGTCTGTGAACAAAAGACAATTCAAAGGTTTCTTTCGCTATAGCATTTTAAATGAAGACACTTGAATTTAAACGGATTATCCCAGATAAGAAATTCTTCGAAGTAGTGATAAAACTGTTTTCAACAGATGAGAAGCATGCGATTTGAAGAGTACTCATATATATAGTTTATAGGTAAAGAATCAAATATTTTTTGAAGAATGTCGAAAGGTATTGTGTACAAGATGGTTAATGATCTAGGAAAAATGTTTTTGAGAAGTTTAGGGGCAGCTTCATTAAAGAAGTTTGCTATAGATTTGTTAGATAATAAACAACAATTGGCATCTTTAGTGTTTTACCAGGCTTTCTTAACAATTGTTTTATGCTAGATCAAGAAAATTACTATCTATGGTCGAGAGAAACCTAAACCTTTACTCTACGGAAGCAATTCCTGTTATGTATCAGGCAAAATTGAACATATTAAGCATAAGGCACGCTCGCAACGGGTGGGATGAAGGTTTCAAAATTAAGGAAAGTGGCTTTTACCGCTGACGGGTTCGGATATGTGAACGGTGTGAAAACAGCATTTTTATATCATGGTTGTGCATGGCATGGACATAAAGGCTGTAATAAAGGAAAAGGTACGCTCCATGACGTATCAGCTGTTGACCGTTACAATCTCACCATGAAGCAAGAAGATAGGTATAAAGAAGCTGGTTTTAATGTCATACGTGTGTGGGAATGTGAATGGCAGGTACAAAAGACCCTGATCATTCAAGATCCTAATCATACCGATAAAAATATAAGCATTAGTGAATATATTCAACGTCTTAGTAATGATGTTGTTAACAACAGGCTCATAATTGATGATTCATTGCTTGGAGGCCGCCTGAACCCTTCGTACATTACCTATCCTCCCAACTGAAAGGGCAGTAAAAGATCATGTATTTAGAACTATAACATCACTTATCCTTATGTTCAGAAGCGAATGAAATACCCTTGTGGTCCCCCAAAAAAACTAATAGGTGATAAAGTACCAGACATTGAATCATTCAAGAATGGACTCAATGACAAATATTTCGGCGCAGCTTACATTAAGATTCTTCCTCCTCAAGACTTATACATCCCTGTCCTCGCTGAACGAACCAAAAATAAACTAATATTTTCCACTCTGTGTCTAAAAAGTGTGTTAGAGATAAATCGCGAAATGCAATCATTGAATGAGAATGAACGAGCCATTGAAGGTGTATACACAACACCTGAAATTCAATTGGCAATAGAGATGGGTTACGAAATACTTAAAATTTGGACGTTTAAAGAGGAGTTTTTATTTGATGGATATGTTAACCACTTCCTAAAAATAAAGACAGAGGCATCAGGTCTACCAAATAATATTCACGAGGATGATCCTGATTTCGAGGAAAAACTTAAAGAGTTTATCCGTCTATTCAAAGAAAAGGAAGGTGTTGAACTTGATATATTAACAATATCAAGAAAAATCCTGGGATGGGCGTTTTCATTGCATAAATTGTGTCTTTTCTCTTTGGGTGAAATTTTGCACAAAATAACACCTACAGAGAAGATTGTAGTAGTGTAACTAGTGATAACAATGTATGGAACTAATAAAACCAAAGCGATAATTGAGTCCCTAGCTTATTCAATAGGCTGTAATATATGTTGTTGAACAGTTGTAAAAAATCGCTTAGGCTGAACGAGATGTCAACATGCTACAATATTCCTATGTTCATTTACAACTGCATTATGCACGTATAAAGATTTTAGAGTTATAACTCAAAGTTCAAACAACAGGGTCGTTGTAACTGTTGATAACAGATCTTGTATTTTTTGTCTGCTGGGAGAAAACGATGAATTCCTGAAACACGGAAACTTTTTAGGTGAACTAATCCAGATGAATAGCAGATTATTTAGTGGTCAGCGGCCTAGTCGGTGTTCCTTTGTGTGTATGGGCCAAAGTCTCTTATGCTGTTAGAATACAGAACCTGCTGATGAACCATATAAAATATTTGTAAACGGCAGGCCTTCACAATTCAATAAAGATACAAAAGTAATACTTCAATTATTGAAAAACTGCTAAAGTTGGTGTTGACATTAGTTACGAAATAGTACAGCATGAATGAAGTATTATAATGATGATATTTTTAAAACATGATGTTCAACTGTGAAGAAAGCCAATGACTGAAATAACAATTGGATAATGTGGATGAGATGTATGCATATGACTGCCTCATAAAAACCCGCTCGAATAGACGAATCAACAGAATCTATTCGCTTAATTTACACGGGAGTAAAAGAAGGAGGAGTATGTTATTTATAATACCTATAAACTGTTTCACGCCGAAAGGATAAATGGAGGTGGTTTAGTAAAAATTGTAATCAGGCACCACATGATGAATCAGTTGAAACATACAATGCTGATAAGGCCGGTTTTTTCTATCAAATAATTCATTCTCGAACACGTTCATCGCTATGGATTGTAAATAAAGGGCCTTTTAATCTCACATTTAATATATTATAAATACCCATCTATGTTTATAATGCATAATGTTTATTGTTTTTCTATGTACAAATATTTTGAATAATAGCAATTGTTAAATAGCAAAGTTATTTTTGATTACCTCTATTTACTTTTCCACCTTTGCGATAAGTATAGAAGAGTGTGTGTGTGTGTGTGTGTATGTGTTGTGTGTGTGTGTTTGTGTTGGTGTGTGTGTGTGTGTGTAGTGTGTGTGTGTGTGTGTATGTTGAGTGTTTTTGTGTGTCGTATTTTTGAGGGGGGTTGTGTGTGTGTGTGTGTGTGTGTGTGTGTGTGTGTGTGTTGTGTGTGTGCAGAATCTAACGAATGAGTCCTTAAAGGTTGATACGTAAGAGCTCTTGATCATGGAATGACACATCTCGAGTAGCTTCGTGATTATATATATACTTCAGCTCTCCCAAATCTATACAGTGTTGTAACATCACCTCTGTATGAGCGTCGTGGTGTCCAATCTACGAGTTTGTTTTACTAAATAATATATAAGTTATGTATCTCACTGTTATGCGAAGTGGAAATAAAACATATAAATCATTTTCATGTTTCCGAGTTGATAATATTGTTCTGAAAGGGGCTGAGCTATAAAAGGATAGGCCTAAATTAATAGTTTTAGGCTTTAACTATTTCGTATGTTTGTGTGTTTGTGTGTGTGTGTGTGTGTGTGTGTTGTGTGTGTATGTGTGTGTAGCATTTTTTATTCTTATTGTTTACAATATAGTTAGGTTAGGATACGATAAATCCTTGTTAAATATTACTGTGTTAAGTCGTAAATTTTAGCATGATATGTTCGAGTATGCTTTGACAAAGTGTGAATTGGCTACGGTTTGCATGTAATGTTAGTTCTTACTGGTGCTATGCAAGGAACTTTGTTAATGTTAACAGTTTATTCATGTTTAAGGTGTGTCAGTTTTGTCGTGTAGATTTATATTCTTTAGTTGGTTATGTTCATGTTAGTTCTATTAATGTAAATAAATGTTGTTACGGGGAGCTAGCATATATGCGTAGGTCTGTATGATAATTAGACAAGTATGATAAAGATTTTGTTAATATTAACAATGTTAATTGTAAATTAGCATTTTGGAAATGTTATGAGATAGTGCTTGACAAAGTATGGAATAGGTTACGTTTTTGGTATTATGTATTTTAGTGTTACTTTACTGTTGGTTTAAGCGTGGACGCTTTGTAATGGTTAGTGTAGTTATCATGCGTAAGGGTGTTAGGCTTTGTCGTTGTAGATTATAATTCTTAAGTTCAGGTTTTTTGTTTATGCTTAGCTTGTATTAAGTGTAAAAATTTGTTACGTGCTATCATATAGTGCGTAGGTTGTTATGATAATTAGATCTAAGTTAATGATAAAATTGTTGTTAAATATATACATGTTAGAATGTCAATAAGCATTGAAATCGGCTTAGAGGATATGCTTGACAAAGTATGAATAGGTTACGGTTTTTTGTATGTCCTATGTGATTTAAAGGTTACTTTACTTGTTGTGAAAGAGCGTGGGAACTTTGTTAATAATCGTTTATGTAGTTTACCACTCATTCGTATGGTTGTGTTAGGTTTGTCGTTGGTTAGATTTATATTCTTTGATTCAGGTTATGTTATGTTAGCTGTATTAATGTGAAAACTTAAATTTGTTACGCTTAAGCATATATGCGTAGGTCTGTAATGATAATTAGACAACAGGTTAGTTGATAAAATTTTGTTAAATTATTACAGATGTGTAATGGTAAATTATCAATTGAAATGTTAAGACAGATCATGCTTTGAGCAAGTGTTAATAGTTACGTTTTTTACTGTCTATGTTTGTACATTTACTGTTTGTTAATAGTGTACGAGTGCTTTGTTGATGTTAGCTGTTTATTTTTAATTCGGCGCTTAAGGCTTGCTAGGTTGTTTGTGTTTTGTTGCTACATTATGTTCTCTTTAGTTTACAGCGGTGATGTTTATGGTTGGCTTTATTTAATGTGGATAAAACTTTGCTTACGTTTGCATATATTCGGTGATCCGTGTTAAAGAAAACCTTTTAATTTTGTTAGTCCTATACAAAAAGTATTACTTATAATATGAATTGATCAATATAGACAATAGATTCAACTAAGATCTAAATTAGATCAATTAGATCATAGGAATGGTAGGAAGGTATCTTGGAAGGCCCAGTTTGAAGTTTTACTGATTACCTGCTTTAACTAAACTGATTTAAGGTATGTAAAATGCTAAATTTTTTTTTAAGTTATGAACAGATAAAAATGAAATACATTTTAGTTAAAAAAAACAAAATGTTTAAAAAAAATAACAAAACAAAGTAAATAAAAGTTTTTTAAAAATATATAGATTATTTTAAAAAAATAAAAATAAAAAATAAATAAATACTAAAATAATAGATAATAATAACTAACTTTTAGTTTAAAAAACAAAATATACAATCGTCAAAGAAATATAGAAACGTAAAAGAAAAATACATAACAATTGAAATGTTTTTATGTATATTTATACATTGTGAAAAATTAAATGTCTTAACAAACGAGTTTTAGGAAATTAACAACAATGCTTGAACATTCATAGAAATAGCAAGTCATGTGAATAGTAAGCGGGTTAGTACATGATTGCAGGGAGCTATGTATTAAGCAAAGTGTCATAAGTAAATTATTGGTGTGTGTGGTGTGTGTGTGTGTGTGTGTGGTGTGCTGTGTGTGGTGTGTTCGTGTTGTGTGTGTGTTGTGTTGTAATGGTATTTAGCTTTGTTTATGTTCATGATACAGTATAGTAGTTGATATAGTGAATATAATAATAATAATAATAATAATAATAATAAATAATAATAATAATATTAAATGAATAAATAAATTAATAAATACTAATAATAATATTAATTTTAATAATAATATAATAATAATAAAAACTAACTGTTTAAGATATAAAACATTTATGTTAAGCAAGGACAACAATGGGAACAAAGTAATAAGATCTATTTACCCTTCTCAGTGTGCAAAAGAATTATTGGGTAAATAAGTATAAATTCTCGTTACCCTTCTCATGTGTAAAAGATATTGGGAAAAGTAATATAAATTTATTTACCCTTCTCATCGTTAAAAGATTATTGGGAACATGAAGTAAATAACTTCTTTCGATTTACTCCCTTCTCATGTGTCAAAGATATTAAAGGATAAATGAGTAGTCCATTCCTGAATTTTTCAGTTGGGCTGCCGTGGATGGCTATAGCAAATAGCAGTTCTCTGATTGTTGATTACCTTTGAGCGTAAGAGATTAGTGAATGTTTAGGTGCCTGTAGAAGAGCATTTTACGTGTACCAAGTTCTCTAGTTGTAGACATGGAGGCAAAGTGATCGCACGCGTTATTGGTGTTGTGATCTATGTGGAATTAATAATAATAATATAATATTTAAGTAATAATAATAATAATAAAAAATAATAATATAATAAATAATAATTATATAATATAATAAATAAATAAATAATAATATATATAATAATGAATAATATCAGATATGAATGAAATATTTTGTGAGGTTGATGTATAGTAAAAGATTTGAGATTGCTATGTCTGACTTCCTGCTCGGTAAGTTTAAAAACTTCTAATTTTAGGTTACTGTTTAAGTGAATGGCTGTATGCAGGTTAGGCCTGGATGTAGATATATTTTTGTTTATTTCAATATTGACAATTGCTATTTGTATCAATTAACATTAATGATTTTTGAGATATGTTTGAAAAAATGTTTGTATATCTTCATTTAACTTGAACGTGTTTGATATATTTTAACATCAATACGAAAACAAAACGACAATCAAGCAACAACACAACAACCAACACACAACAAACAACAACAACACAACAACAACAGACAACAACAACAAAACAACATCGAACAAACCAAATGTAGCAAACAAATGCAGACATTTTGCAACAACAACAACGAACATCAACATTGCAAAAAAATGCGAACAAATAAACGAACATTTCCAACAACAACAACTCACAGCAAAGAATTTTATTTTATGTTATAATACAAATATGACTTTAATCAATAGATCAAATAGATAAATAGATGCAAATAGGAATCAATAGATCACGGAAGGATAGGAAGGTGCCTGGAAGGCAGTTTGAGTTTTACTGATTACTGATTTAACTGATTTGTTTACCCGTGATTTATGCTTTAAGGTATGTAAAAAAAT
>JABUQX010075314.1:5000-48305 GCA_015478945.1 Trachelipus rathkii
CAACAATTCTGAACACACTTGACCTATGTTTCACACTAGTCCTTCTCTCTATAAATACACCACCTTCGGCCCTATCGGTAAATCTGACCACAACCTATATCTCTTAATTTTAATACTTTCCTTCCAACAGCTCCATCCTGCCCTACTCGTTTTTCTGGCACTTTGATCGCGGCGATTGGGGGCCTGTGCGTCGCTTCTACGCTACTATTAATTGGAATGACTGACTTTGTCTCTTAGGTACGCTTTCGACTTCTGCGATAGCGGAGCTGTAGGCGTGATGGATGAGCAGTTCTTTCCTCTCGACTAAATCTTCTCTCCTCATAAATCCATGGTTCGATCGTGCTTGTTCTCTGGCCATTCAGGCTAGAGACAGTTGCGTATTGGCCTATCGAGTGGGGAAAAATTCTCGTTCTCCTATCACTCTGCTAATTTTCATTTCTGCTAAAAATCGTTGCAGGGATACGCTTCGACGAGCAAAGCGAGCTTCATCAAACGAAAGTGCGCAACCTCCCTGGTTCTCCTGCTGACAAATTATTTTTCTGTCCTCTTGCCAAAAACATCTCTATACAACTTCTGTAAATCTGTCTTTCTCCTCTTATTCGCTCTGATGGTTCTGTAGCTAATTCTCCAACTGAAAGGCGCCAATTTTCTCTTCGGGCCACTATTTCCTCTAACTCAACCCTGGACCATTCTGGCATTCCTCATCCTCCTAATTCTCCTCTCAGGTGTCCTATGCCTTGCCTGTGATTACATTGATCGTTTGCATGGGCTCCTGAAATCTACGACGTTAGGAAGGCGGGTGGCTCGGATGGCATTCCTCTCCCGAGTTTTGAGGCAGTGTGCTTCCGTGCTGACCCGCCCCTCGTTCAACGTTTTTATTCTCTATGTCTCAATACTAACACTTCCCTCAGTGTTGGAAGCACGCACATGTCCAACCGATTCCGAAAAAAGGTAGCCGCTCTGATCCTTCAAACTATCGCCTATAGCTCTCACTTGTATTTCTAATCTAAGATCTTTGAAACCCTTCTCAACTCTCATTTCTTAGATCATCTGAATCTCATTCACTTCTTTTCCGATCGCCAGTATGGCTTTCGGCAGCTCGAGGTCTACTGGCGATATACTTCCTATCTTACTGATTTATGGTTTCCCGCCCTTGAACTACGGGAGACTTGCCTGGTGGCACTTGACATATCCAAAGCATTGGACCGGGTATGGCACGCGTACTGCTCTCCAAGCTCCCTATCCTTGGTTTCCTCTTCACTTTGTTTACCTTATGTCTA
Source organism: Trachelipus rathkii (assembly GCA_015478945.1). NCBI lineage: Eukaryota > Metazoa > Arthropoda > Malacostraca > Isopoda > Trachelipodidae > Trachelipus > Trachelipus rathkii. Next base: position 6,281 of record JABUQX010075314.1, read on the forward strand.
GTTTCTCTCAAATCGCTCAATGTCGGCGTTGTTGACGGGGCGACTTCTTCTTCTTTTTCTGTTTAATTTTCCTTCTTAAGGTCTGTTCTTATCTCCTACTTTTTCTTACTTTCATTAATGATCTTCTCACCTGCACATCTAACTCATCCACTCATATGCCGATGACTCGACCTTCATTCTTCAAACTCATTTCAATTCTGCTCCCTCTTTTACTTCTAGATTGCTCTGTCTTTAATCTTTCGTTCTATTCTCCGCTGATCTGTGATAGGATTTCCGTGTGGGCGTCTCAACCCTTGTGAATTTAATTCTTAAAAACTTCAACTGTCTACAAATCTCCCTCTCTAAAAACACCTTCCAACTTTCCAATCTCTTTCGACGGTTCTCTCTTCTCTCCTGTTTGACAATATAAACATCCTTGGCCCTTAACATAAACAAAAAAAAATGTCTTGGAACCTCACATCACAACGGTTGCTAGGGCGCTCCTCAAAGAAACTTGGGGTTCTGTTTGATGCGAGACTTTTTTTTCCTCTTCTCAGTTGCTTTCAGCTATACAAGGCCTCATCGCCCTTGTATGGAGTGGATACTGCTCTCATATCGGGGGGGGCTCTGGTTTCAACCGGCTTTTGGACACGGTCGAGTCAAAGGCCAAAAAGACTTAAAACTTGTTCCGTCTTTCCAGTTCACTTGACCCTATCTTTGCGGCGCGGATGTTGGTGCTTTATCTCTTTTCTAAGACCGCAGCGGCAGGTGCTCTAGGGAACTTGGTCACTCGCGTACCTCACCTTACGGACGTCCTCGTAGGCACAAGGTGCGTGTCTGCGCATGGTTTTGTGTGGATATTTGGCAACTCAAGGCTAGTTCGCTGCGGTGCGTCCTTCTTTCCTGCCACCTCTGTTCTGTGAATTTCTTCCTCTTCTGTGTTTTCCTGCTGAATTAAATCTCCCGCACTTCAAAGCCTGTGTCTGTGCTCATGTGTCGCTTTAAAGCCTGGGTCTGTGCTCATATGCGTAATTTTGCGTTAGTTGTGTACTTCTTGAGGCGTGCAACACCCCCTCTTGAATAGGGCTTCGCCAGTGAGTGGTGGTTTCACTGTAAAAATATATATATATAATATATATATATAATATATATATATATATATATAATATATATATATATATATATATATATATAGCTATATTATATATATATATAAATAAATAAAATATATATATATATAATATATAATATATATATAATATATATATATATATATATATATAATATATATTATATAATTATATATATATATAATATTATTATATTTATATATTATATATAATTATATATAAATAAATAATAATATATATATAATATATATATATATATATAATATATATATATATATATATAAATATATATATATATATATATATATATATATATATATTTATATATATATATTTATTATTTTATTACTATCTCTCATGTAGGGCCTTCGTCTCTGTCAGTTGACCAGCATTTTTCTCCTTCTGGCGCCAGAAACTCTTATCTAGAGCACTTAGAAAAACGTTTCCTCCCCCTCCCCGCGCAATGTGTCTGATGCCAGTCTTGAGTTATACACTTAGGTAAGGTTCACCCTTCGTGGAACTAGCATCTTCTTCTATTTAACCCTCGAAAAATCGTTCTCTATAGATCTCTCAGGAAGATCGTGCCTCTAGACTATAAGATTCCAATGCTGTCCAGGAGTACTGAAGCACAATAAAGTAAAGGTACCGGGTTGCTAGCCCTGTCGCCCATGAATTATGCGAGAAAGCAAGTCCTCATATGTCCTTACGTGTCGCGATATCCATTCTTCTATATTAGACATTTCAAGACTCCACCAGATACTGCAGATTTTAACTATTGCTGTCTTGTCGAAATTCAAAATTATTTAAAAATGGGCGAAAAGTAACTAATTTTGGTATTTTTGCTCCTCCTCAAATGAACTTAATTTTGTTAAATTATCAATTTATATATTTTTGAGCGGTATCGAAAGAACTTGATGTGAAGTTTTTTTGCTCCTCCTCTTCATTTACATAAAATATTTAATTTTTCTTTGATTAAAAATTTTCGATTAAAATTTTAAATTTTATAACTCTCTCTACTCTCTCTCTATGTTATTTTATTTTATCTGTTCCAGTGGATTTCTAGCCTCGATACTCTAAGCATCTCTATTGAAAACACTCTTCTGATTTTTCATCACTCATCTCTAATTGTGCCGCGTGCGAGTGCTTGTCATTCTCTCTTCCCTGCTGCTGTCCAAAACGTCCCATCTTCGAACGACAGTCAGTAATCATAATATACCATATATTAACGCCCAAGTCACCCACACACAATATAAGCGAAGTCCTCCTACAACTAATATCTACTTATTAATTATGCCTAACCGAAGACGATTGCACTATATATATAATAACAACTTTTAATATATTCATAACAAGTTGTTATAAAACATTAATAAACATAACCATTAAATATTTTAATATCAATACATCTCAATTGAAAAAATGTAATACTCACATAAATTTCAATCTTATATAGTATAGAATACTTAATTTTAATTTATCTTCAACTCCAACATTCATAAAGAAAATTATAGTAAGATAAAATTTATCTTAAATACATGCGCTCTACATGTAATAAATCCCTTCGTTTTTATACGATATAAATCCATTCAAATCATATAGCCTCTCGAGATACTTTTTCAAGCAACTTTAGTTTAAATTTTAAAAATATAGTATGCGTAAAAAAATACCTTAATCCAAATAATCTCGAGCAATAACACTTTATACATGGTGCAAATGAATACTTACACAAAAACAAATCATTTATCTTTTTAAAATTACTTGCAAAAAAGCTATTAAGAAAGCAGAAACATCTCAGTTCCTATAAATACCAATTTCTTATAAAATATCATATAATAAATAAATCTCAACTAAACAACACAATAATAATTATATAATAATAATTTAATTAAATTAAATAATAATATATAAATATTATAATAATTATAAATAATAATATAATTAAATTATAAATAATAACATACTGTGACCAACATAAACATTTATTGCCGCAAAACATTTTGTAAATAGTAGGCTTATATATAATATATTTATATTGTGAATCTGGCAACATTTATGTTTAAAATTCTGCAATATCATTTAATATTATTTCAAATAGATTTTTTTACCATTTCTTTCTTATTACTTCAGCTACGTCCAATATTCATGATGGTCACATATTTTCAGTTTCATCATATTTTAGTGATCTCTCTCCGGTTTTATTACATCTATAAGAACACATCTTCTCACTCACTTTTCTATCGGCGTCAAGTATATTGAGATACAGGGTTTCACGCAATGCACTATATAGGAAATACATTAATTTTATATCACAGACCTAGTAGAAATTTAGTGATTTAGATGTTTATTATTAACCAAAATGAACTTTCGTAATCTTAATGCAATATAACCTAATCTTACCCATAATCTAACCTATGTAACCTTACCTTAACCTAATTTAACCTAATACTGATAACCTAACATAACTCTCACAAATTACACACAAAAACAAACCGCAAAAAAACGCATAAACAAAACTATATACTCAAAATCCTAATTACCATTGAACCTAAAGATACAGTACACATTTATAACATAGACCTCTAATAATAGCTGCGTACAACACACATTATACAACCTTGAGACCTAAAAGCTCATCAACACTGACGCTAATCTCATCAATATATAAAATGTGCTATTGACTAACTCGTGAACCTAATCCGTAACGGTAATAAAATTTCAAAAAAAAAAAAATTATGATTTATGTTACCACCCGCAAGTAGTTACAGAATTTAACACACACCCGGTGACAAATATTTAATTCCTCTTTGTTTTAATGTATTGTAATTAAATACCATAAGAAACATAAATAACAATAATTAAAAATTATAGAAGAACAATCCTTAAACATCTTTTTTTTAGCACCAATACAGTAATATAAATAAAATTGTTTACAAAAACTTTAAAAATATAAATAAATAAAGTGAATAAGAAAAGAGAATGATGTGTATCAAATTCACCCTTCGACTTGAAGAGTACTTTAAATATTGATAAACTTATTTTCCCTCTGTCCATTGGGGAATATTTTACTTTCTCCAATTCAATTAAGAGCAAAATCTTCACCAAAGACGTAAGAAATCATAGCCATTAAATACACAATGCGATCGCGATGTATCCCTATTTCTTCCTTCTATATGTATATTCTATTCTTCCAAATCTACCTTTGAATATCTTGATGGAATCCTCTCCCAACTGATTCATATACTATTACACTATAATAAACATCTTACTAGCTAATTAATACCTGAAAACCGAATTCATAGTATATATATATATAGTATATATATAATATATATATATATATGCCAAATATAATTAAGAAATGAGTGAGTAAACATTTATTATAGCCTTATATATACCATAATATATAAGCCTTATCTAAATTTATTTTGATATAGAGTCTAGAATAAGTAACATTTTCTTAGCTACGAGTTATTTACTATCATAATAAAGTTGTGACCAGAATAGAATATTATATGTTGCCAAAAAAGTTGTATATATATATCTGTGAGAAACAACCAAGTGGATACAAATACTTTTATTTACCCACATGGCAGAGGATATATTTCGTAATAATATCTAATTATGGAATTTATGTAGTAGTTTTATATGTGTAAGATATGAGTATGCTGAAAATTGTCAATATTCATATCTCTTGAATGTATATATTGTAGTATATGCGAAATTGGTGAAGTAGGCCTTCATATTATCACATCATATCCCGTATACTATTAAAAGATCCATAGCTTATATGTAATCATATATATATATTAAGTTTTCTACATCCATACTCAAACTATATTGATGATTTCTTACTAATAAATATTTTGAAACTACATATTTCACCATCTTTTATCTAGGTAATCTACTTACTAACAAATATGTCAATATATATTATATATATATTCATCAGTCCTATAGTTGATATTATGTGGATGATTAGTGATTGAGGAATAAATAGTTTATTCTCCTATGAGTCAACCTAATTAGTGTTTCGTTTAATAATTTGATATATATATTTGATTGCTATCACTATTATATCTAGTTACCATATATATTATCCCATATATCATCATCAGCAGCGCCATATCAACTTTTTTATCACCATAGTTAGGTCTTTCTTTAGTCTATTACTACTATACATAATCCCACAAGCATATGAAAACAAGGTTATAATATATATATATATAGGTTATACTTTATATTATATTCCGCTTTGAGTATCTTGCCCAAGGTAAGATGTATCTTAACTAATCTTCGAAATTATCATAAGCATATTAGACCCACTTGCGTTGATTCATTGTATATAATATCTAAAGCTCTGCAATAGCTAAATCCATTCACTTTAATATATTTTTCATATATATTTATTTCCTTACTATTTTTCTAGTCCTTTGTGCATAAATATAAGAGAACCACCTCGTTGTTATACACTCAATAGAGAGAACCCTCTGGTCTATCTCAATAAAAAATCTGAGGTCTTAGCCAAGCGTAATAAAGTGCATAAAATCACTCAAGTCGCTTATTCACTCTCTCTCGTGTTTTGAACAAAATAATCCAATTAGATAATACTAATGTTCGAAGACTACATTCTTATTGCTGGGTGACTTCTCTCTCTCTTGATTGAAATAAATTTCAAATTTCAGCAATTGTCTGATACTCCGTTTCTCTTTCGAATGTCGTTCATGCAATTATGAAGAATTTATGGATTAAACCTGGGAGATATAATATTTGTAGTTTATTCCTGTTGGCCCCATCCTTGATCTCATTCCACACCTAATAAAATTTCATGAAATTTTATGCAGCCCCTCCCCCCTTCCTTCACCTTATGTGAGTTATAGATGCATGCTTCCAAGAAAAAAAACTAGCCTCCTCTGTTAATCCAATAACACACAAAAATCTCCAAAATATTTAACTATTTCATAGGCGCGACTGTCATCGATCGCAGCTTTTTATACTCCACCTTATCATAACATGAGTGCTTAAGTGGTCATATCTATATGCTAAAAGCTCAGAATCTTGCTCGTTATCGGCGTAGATCGTAGCGTTCTACGTTCTATTGCCGGAGTTCCGAAACCCCCCCTACTAACCAAACATTTGAGAACCCTCTCTCATCTACCTAGAGAGAACATGTAATATGCTGCCCACTTGTAGACAGTACTTTCGGTGTGGGCAGATCGCAGAGAGAGAATATAACATGTACTAACTCTACTCTTAACTAATTCTCATCTGTGTACTGCTCTAACTCAACAACTAATTCCCCACTGTGAACATATATTCTATCTTCATCAAGATCAATTTAGCTACGTATCTGGGGAATCTTAGTGAACACTTATATTAGGTTATGTTAATCAGGGGACATCGTTACTATATATATAATATTATAATATTATATAATTTCGATAGTGCGATGATGTTAGGTTAGACAGGTCGCCTTGCTTGATTCCGAAATCCGGATAACTCAAATTATTAACGCTTTTATTTGTAACGATTAGTATTTAAACCTTTCACAATTAATACCAAAACATAAAATATAATAAATTAAACAGTCACTGTGGTTTAAGATTTACTTTGGTCTCCACCATACCATAGTGACCACTAACCTCAAAATTTTTAATAATCTCATCTTTCTTCTATCTAACATATTATATATTACTAACATGTACATATGACTAGACTAGATTTTCGAGACACATACTCGTTTTTTACAGACCATATGTGAGTGTATTATATATATAACCCCAATGAATAACTAATCTTGGTCTTACAAATAGTTTATTCATTCTCAAATAAAGTATTAATGTCAAGAAATTCTATTGTACTTCACAAGTATGTATATATAGTAATAAATTTCTTTCTATTGGTTCTTACCTTAGGCAAATTTCACCACATAATATATTATATGTATATAGCAGATAATTATTAATATTGGTTATTCATAATAACCGCTCTGTCGTGAAGTTATAACTCATTAGTGTTCGTTAAAATCATATCACATATATATAAGAATGATAGATAGAAAGTAGACGCTCCGCGCACGCTACTCCGTATAATGTAATTACCATCTCTTTCATAAGAGACAAATAGAGACATAGAGTGCATAAAACCTACTCAATAGAATTAGTAACCGGAAGTTATAAGTGTGCTTCGTAACCCTTATTTAAGAAAATATGCATATATAGAGAATAGAGATTGCGCATATGGCTGTTTTATAACTAGGCTATAGAGGTGGCACGAAAATCTTGAGAACCCTCTCACTCACTGCCCGCCCCTCCCTTTTCTATGCTCTATGCATCATTGTAACTCGAAGATACATAGGAAGTGCAAATAAATATCTCTAATGAGTAAAAGGTATCAATTAGTATATAATCTCAGAATTTGTCTGCCTGAATCATATTCCTGAGCTATAATATTGAATGCCAAAATCATAACTCCCACTCGATTTACATGGGTTAGTAATCAGTAGTACCCCTACCTCACTCATTTACTAAAACACCTATAATAGCTCTGTATTTATATATGATCTACAGCATGTACGAGCGTCTATGACAAAATAGATTATAGAGCTATAAGTAATTGTTTTTGTGTGGTGTTGCAGTATTCGCCACCTGCTATTGCCAGGTCGTGTGTTAGATACCATTTTGAGGTATTTTAAAATAAGAAAACACATTCAAAATCACATAATAATACATTAGACTGTTATAATTCGCAGTGAAAACTTATAACACACACTGTCTGTTCCTATCTCCTATAAGAGGTTTAGTGGGTTGTGAGGAGGATGTTTTAGAATAAGAGTCGGTCCATATATTGAATCGTGGGTATAAGATGCAAACTATTCAAGGAGTTTAGGGAGGTGGGGTTATTCAAGCACGCAAATTTCCTGATTCAACCACACCTGTTGCATCATCACAAAATCAAGAACACTCTAAATGAGAGAGCCCTATTTTTATTATATTCACAAAGAGAAAAATACATATAGAAAAAAAATATTTAAAAATATTTGAATATATGATATCAAATAAGGGTGCTTTGTTATATTCGATATTAAACTCTAAAGTATATAAAAGCTCATGAGAGAGGAGGTATACAGCAAACTATAGAATTTCATCTCTGTACACTTGACTCGAGATAACCAAGGATATTTGGGGTTTTTAAGCGGTTATGGGGGGGAATCAGATAAAATATGAGCAAGACGATTCCGGAAAGGAATGGTAAGTATGTCAAAATAAGATAGGTCAGTGAGCAAATGTATATTCTTTAGAGAGAAAAGTTAGTTTAAACATTTATGAAACCGGAGGCCAGAAATCTAAGTTTCACGACTTCTGGCAACCTACCATTCCATAATCTCTCACTCCCCCATCGCGCGGCCTCACCTGATTACTTAGTGTGAAAAAGGATCACGGACTGAATAACAGAACTCGTAGACAGCTCAGTAAGCGAACTGGGAATCGAGCTGCGGAGTTCGTCCATCCGGTATAACCTCGAGGCATGAGTAAAGAACACACCCGAAAACAACTACGTGAAGCTAATTGAGAGGTAGCTAAAAAATTGCTTGAAGATGGTGTCCCAGAAATATCTGATACAAAAAAGTAACAGACTGACATCCTAACATGACGTTTAAATATCACTTTCGCTAAAACTTTCGTGGTCTGAACCACATGAAGTGTCATAACCATCACTGGTGCGCATACAAATGTCTCCCTAAGCAGGTATGATTTATATTAGACGTCTGCTCTGAAGAGTACACACGCCCCTCAAAAAAATCAGTAACAATTTCCTTTCTTTTTTAGAAACGTTTTATTTTAAATAGGTTATTATTTTTGTGATCCTTCTCTTTAAATTCTCACTTACCTTCTCTATTGCCGAGAAGGATACGCCCAACTGTGTACTAGTTATTATATGACATACAGCATTAATTTGCGTGTCAGCATTGTCTTATTAGTTTTTAGACGTTCTACAGCTACTAAAAACAGAGATATACGAGAGGTGCCTCGGTATATCTCTCTCTGTGCGTGAAAGACCTGCCCTCGCGCGATTCTACTTTAAATAGTAGCATTTTTCACTGATATTAACTCCCTTTCTCATTGTTATATAAGCAATCCATAAGTGATTATATATTTTATAAGATTGACGTCTAGCGTTAGACTAAGATATTAAGGCAGTGAGACTCTCAGCTCTTATTGAGTTTCGACGTATAGGAATAAAGGCTTTTTTAGTATAACGAAGCTCCGCGGTTTTTTGTCGTTACATTGTGTTTTAGTTTTTGTGAGTTCTTGAACACCTCCAGTCCGAATTATATTCTCTCTTATGTTGCTATTATATCAGACTATCAGCTTATTAAATTAAAGAGTGGATCGTATAGCAAGGATAGACAAATATAGTGTGCATGGGATTAGTAAGCTGGGCCTCGTCTTGCCGGAATGACTCGAGAAGATATATATACAGTGATATAAGATAACAAAGCAGTCCGAGTACCCACATAACTCGCGCAAACTGTTCTCTTGTCTTCTATGTCTGAGATAACCTTAGCAAGCATCAATATGTAGACAGTGTTTTGTGATAGTCATTGTATAGCGTATTATAATAATATATATAATATATATCTCTTATGAGACAGGACAAAGGAACCCATCTCTAACGTTCTGCTATATATATATATATATAATACCTAGGATATGTTAGTCTCACCTATTTTGGTAATATAAGAATCATGGATCCCGAAACAGACTATATAAGTAGGGATAGGAGTAAAATTTATATACACTTCGCTGTATATTACTCATGTCATCTACCTACTATATAGAAACCCCACTCGCGTTAGGTCTAGCTGACTCAATTGTATATATATATATAGTGAATGGCTATTCTATATAGTCGTAAAGTATATATATATATCTCACTACTCAGTATATCTCGCAGTCCCGTTTCGCAACTCTATCCTCACAGTCACAGTTGTGCTCAAAACGAAGATAGATAAATTATCGCCTAGTAGCCGTGGTGCTTCGAGCGAGTCTCGAGCCCGCGTACTCATACGCACCGCAAAGCCGTAAGGATTATACCAACTAGACGAGAGATGCTGTTCGCACTTGACCAGCCACTTCCATGCAGTGATATAGCAAAACGGCTTAAGAGTTGCTCTCTGCTGTGCGAAGCACTTCCCGACTATCAGTGACCTATGCCTCAGAGGAGATAGAAACGCAGTACTCCATTTAGAGAAGAAAATGAATCATTTCTCGAGCGGAAGCCCTTTCACGGCTGCTGATAGCCTCAGAGTGTGTATCTGTGAAAAGATTCTCTGAGCCACATCAGCGCCCGTTCATTGCATGGTTCCGCTATATACTTTCATCGTGATTCCAACCTGGTGAAAAGAGGCTACTTAACCCAACCCAGTGAGTGTACTCAGGCTTCCCGAAAACCATAGAGAGAGAGAAACTCCCTTGATATAAGTAAAATAAACAATATCGTATCATCGAATAATTAATACCATACCTATGGATATATCAGTATGAGTAAGGAATAATATTGTGATTGATGATCTCTTCAATATAGTATATATAATATATATAGAGTAACCTAAGGATATTATATACGTAACAATATCTAAATATAGAGTAAGTGTATTTAGTGAATGTGGGAAAAGCTTACTGGGGAAAAAGCTACAGTACTATATAAATAATGATAACAAGTATACACAATATAATATATAATAAATAAGCTACCAATATAATGAGATGAATAAAAAGAATTAATAAGACCAAAAAAAAAAACAAAAAAAAAACAACTATATAATAAAATGACAAAAAACAGCAAGGATAGTAATGATATAATAATAAGATAAATAATATATTTTATATATAATTATATAAATAATTATAGTTATAAATTTAATATAAAGAATTTTCCAAGGTGCATAAACTTTATATCTAATTCTTCGTCGAGAGGGCATATTAATAATAATCATATAATAAGATATTAATATATATATATAATTAATAATTAATAATAATAATTATAATATTATATAATAATAAATAATAATAAAATAAAGAATTATATATATATATGTTAAAAAATTATTAATTGATATAACCATAAATAATAATATAAAATAATAATAAATTATATTTAAATAATATATATATTTAATAATTATATATAATAATTATAAATAAATAATAATAATAATAATAATAATAATTAATAAATGTCATAGGTATATGTAGTGGTTATATAGTGACATAATGCGTCCTCTGAGGGAAACGTTGAGAGAGTACGATTTATTTTGTAATAATTCTATTAAATTAGATATGTTCTAGGATGGGGTTTATAGTTATGTAGGAGCTTCATGTATTGCATAGTTATGGGGGACTACTGAATATAATGGTATATGGATATAGAGCTATATGTGATGATCAAAACAAGGGTGGTATATAACAGTATGTGATATATTTTTGGTATAGGTGTGCGATGTATAGATAGAATATATTAGAGGAGTGCAAAACTCGATAGTAGAAAGACATAACATTTACTGAGAATGGAGCGCAATGAGTTGCTGTGACGAGAAGAGAGATATAATTTTATATAAAAAAGTTCCATTTACATTTACTAACTATATTGAAAACTAAGCTGCCTTCTTACCAGTCTTTCCTAAGTTGGAATTTATTAAAATTTAATGCCTGTGGTTTGCTTGTCGTTTTATTCCCATTAGTCTTTAAAAATTCATATACGATTATAATATATTTGTGTGTATAATATATAATGTTAATATACTTTCTATTAATAACATCATAGATGAGTATATCCTAATAGTATATCTAGAGATTGGTACTATATATGTAAAAATATAAGAGTAGATAGATCGGTTAATCGTGAATAAAGTATGTATAATTTTGATTACGTGTTGTTATGAAGTAAAGGAGGATGCTGTAAAGTAATATTGTTGGATGTAAATCAGTTAGGGTGTAGGAAATGGGTATTATCGGATCATTTTATAGTATGTCTATGTAAAATTATAGTATAAGTGCAATTATGAACTTGGAATAATTGGAGTAGTGATACATATATAATATATAGGTTATATACTGAAGAATGAAGAATAGTAGGTAAAATTATGTATATGATGAATTAAGTTTAAAAGGAGCAAGACAATAAATAAAGGATAAGTATGTAAGAACTCTCGTCTAGTAAACGGTATATATATATTATATATTTGTGTAATGTGTAACAAGTAATTGATTAACTGAACTATAATCTATATATGACGGGGCAAATGTAAGTAGTGATACGATTTTACGTGGACTGCTATGATAGTTCTCTAGTTATAATAAATGGTACTAATGGTAGGTATCTCATATATATTTATTTATATATCTATATAATAACTATATATTATATACTAGTATAATCCATGTAATTCCTTAGTGTATTTTTTCTGTAAATCTTATGTTTCATGTATCTTTCTATACTGCTTTTTCTTTTTGATAAATTTATACCGATCTTACTTTAACGTACACTATACTTTACTCCCCATATCTTGTAGTAAGGCGTAAAAATATTATAAGTGAGGAGAATAATAGTATTATAAATTAAAAATAATATATTTATAAATATTAATAATTATATAAATAATTTTATTAAAATAATAAAAATTAATAAATTTAAAATTAATTTAATAAAAAATATAATTTATATAAAATTAAATTAACATTAAATTATATATTATAAATATATATATAATGTGCGTAGTACTAAAGTGGAATATATTATATATAGTAAAATAAGTTACTACATAGGTTAGTAATGGATTTAGGATATATAATAATTAATGAAATATATATTTGAAACTTCCGAAATATTGAAAAGTGTATAACTCTATAGTCCTTTGTTTAGGTCCAATAAAGCTGTTTTCCCGTGGCCCTTAGTATCTCTATCTAAATACTAGAAAAGCAAAAGATTTGATATAATGAGACTACAAATAATAGATATAAAAAGTTTATACATAAATTTATTTGGTAAATTAGATATAAGAGGAAAAGATAAAGAAATTATCACTTAAAAAGGTGTATACGTATTAGGATTATAGATATAAATCAACTAAGGATATGAGTGGTTAATAATATATAAGGTAGACTAAGTTTTGATATATGGATAGTGTAAGCTATAATGGTGAGATACTTATTATCAAGGTAGAACCTATCTGGTAATATGATGTAAATAGCGTACGATAATGATATTTAGTTTATAAAGGAATATGTATAAATAATATAAATAAGGGTCAAGTTAATCTGCTGTAGGAAATAATATGTGACAATAGTGAACTATATATAGGTATTAGTGAGTGATCTTTTTGTAACTGATGAACATATGTACCCATAGGTGTCATAGGTATTCGTAAGATATTATATATATGAGTAGTGGAAATGAACACTTCTAAGAAAATCTGCACTATATAATGATTATATAACATATATATATAATATCAAGTAATGATAGAGTATTATTAGTTATAATGTATTGAACGTACGGTTTGTATAGTGAGTGTCTAAATGAAGGTATATATAATAATATAAAGGATATATTATATGTTGATGAGGGTGAGGATGAGGTTAATCTCAGTAGGATGGAATAAATAGGAGTGAATGGTAAGTTTTTTATGGGGCGGGGTGAGTAAGTGATATAGACCACGACTTCGCGAAGGGAAGAATAGTATTCGCTAGAGAGATAGCTCTTATACTGAAAGGTTCGTCTCAGCATCACCAGTGAATGACCTCCAGAATTTTGTTTTACGACTGCACGAACGAGTTCACTTGAAGTACTTATAAGAAAACTGGGTAGTAAGTTACTGGCTTTTCTTTTCGACTTGCATCATCTTCTTCCCTTACTTTCCTCTTCCAGTGCATGCTGACGCACCTTAACCCCCAGTTTTGGGAAGAAAGGTGGGTGATGTTAAGATACGTCAGACCTGTAATGCTATGATTTGATTGGGATATTTGGAATATTTATAGATTATATATATATATGTTTGTAATATTAACGTCGTTTTATATATAAGAGGGTTATATATTAGTTCCAAGGGATTTGAGTGATGAGAGAGCTATATATATATATAGTATATAAATAATATGATATATATATATATACATACCACGGTGCAATTAAGTACCCTTATATAAGGGTATAAGTAGGTAGTGAGTGAATATAAAGTAGGAAATAACTACAAATTATATAGAGGGATATAAATATAGTATTGCGTATAAATATAATATATATGTATATATGGAATAGGTAATATGCTGGTATATATTATTTGTGTTCGAATAAAGAGTAATGATATACGGTTCGATGATATATACTGTAGTAGAGAATATACCTGCATTGGTGTATAAGAACAAGGTGCGTTTAAGTGAAAGTAGGTAATACTATATAGAAATAAGTGAAGTGTGTGGTATCATAAATACTATTATTACATATGAAACAAATAGATATAGAGAGAAATAATGAGGATGAGAGTAAGTGTATAATGCAAGATTGAGACTAATCTTAATATGATTTAATAGTTGATGGATTTATCAACTAAGCGTATGATTTAGATAGTAGTTTATACTTAATAGGAGAGTTAAAGGTATTTAATCTCAGGCTGTTAATAGTGAATGATAAATATAATTATTGTTTAATGGTAATATTATGGACTTTCTGAAAGCGAATCATAAAGTATGATTAATTGAAGCTAGATATGAGTATTTAGTAGCGTGTTGTAAATGTAATAAATTATGTAGAGTGTCAATGTAGTGATTGGTATATATAAATTTAGTGATATTTGCAGATGAAAGATGTCTCGGAGATAGTAAAGACAGTGGTTATATAAGAATATATATGTGATAGTCTCTCTGTTATTCAATTATGTATATATAATGGTATGTGATATATATACGGTTATGAAAGAATTCGAATAGTTGGTAGATACTAATATATAAGTATCGTACAGTGGAACTATATAGGTCGTTAGAGAATATAGATGAGAGAAATGCTAGATGAGTGTATGAGCAGTGCCCTAATATACCTATAATTAATATGCTAGTAATATGTTGATTTGGTTCTGGTGTAATAGCGAATCTGAGAGATGTATCGATGAGAGGATTTATAGTAGTAAATTATCAAGAGCTATGAGAGATATTTTATGACATAGGCGTAAGAGTTAGTAAAAGGTGATAGGGCTTGATAAAGTTAATACGTGTGATATTAGAGATATGAGTTATGATTAGTTGTATGATGTGAGGAACACTCCTCAGTGTTATACTGATGAAATATGTTTAGATGGTGAGAAAGTATTGAGTGGAACATATGATGATCTGAGTTTATATATATATTTATAGTGATATATATTATAGGTATATAATGTATTAGGGTATATATAATTAGAGATAAGTGAGGTATATATATAATCGACGTTTATAAAGCATGTAGTATATATGTTAATAATAACAGTAAAGTTTATTAATATATGTGGATAATTAGGCTAAGTGAGTAAGGTGGCTGCGTGCAAATAAATCTAGTTGTAGTGTGAATGAAAAGGGTACTATAAGTTCTGAGTTGATTCGTAGGCGTCTTACATGTAGCAGGTGTATGTGTATGTTATACTCATTATTATTTATGTAATTAGCTAATGAGATCATATGCGTCTATGGATAATATTATAAGAAAATAATAAGTGCGTCACGATAACAATGTAGATTCAAGAAAATATAGATGAAAAAGAGTAGTCACTGAGCTCTTTTTTCGCGGATGTTGAGTGCTGATAAGATGCTAGAGAAGAATTACATCAAACATAAGAAGTATATGATATACAACTAATATAGTGGCGTGTAATTATAAAGTGTTGTGAGAAAGAAGTAAACTCTCCTGCCCAAATCTTTAATAATTATATAAATAAGAAGTAGATGTTAAAATAAATAGTTCGTATACTCGTTGTGAAAGAACAGAGATGAATCAAGAGATGGCATATAACATTATACTGCACGAATCTATGATGCGAATATAATAAAGATGCAAAAGTGACTAGTATAGTATCGCACCTGAATGTGCCTCGTCCTTCGTGGTGCATAGTGGAAAGCGTGCCATTATGAATGATAGAGTGCTGTTACTGTAATATGAAATGTAGATGCGGCAAATGTGGTTTTATAATAAACGTGAATGCCCATTTAGCTCAAAAGACAAAAAATTGATCACAACGATCACAACTCTGTAGATAAGAAGTAGTGGATTTAGTCTGAAGGGACTCAACACTTGTACTGAGTGTGATGCTCCTGAAGATATTTATCTCTTCATGGGGAAGTCGTAAGGAAGTTAGTGAGGACACTGCTCACCTGCCTCCTTGCAGAGGCTCGGAATGAAGAGACTATTAGATAATAAGTGAATATCAGAAGCAGGTACTGATAAGATAGGCAACTCCAATTAGCGTTGATAAGAACACTTCGAGATTGATACGTTGAGTAGAGAGTGATAGTATCTGCGGCACAGCTCACTGTGCACAGAGAGGCAACTCCGAATAAACACCTAGTACATACTACTGATCAGAGTCTGCAATATTATAAGGTGACAATGATAAGAGGGCAACTCCGAAAATTACTGATTACAATCGGCAGACTCTCAAGTAGAAGACTCTATGTGGATAAGGAGCAACTACTGTAATATGCTTTACACTGCATTAGAGGTATCACTACGTGATTAGTTAAATGAAAAGGGCTCGCAACTGCGCGGACGACGTTACTTGGTAAGCGCAGGCTCTCTCTTTACTCTCGATAACATAAACTCGAAGAATAGTTCGAATAGAGCATATACATAACTCGAAATTCTAACCTTCGCATACGTGGTCATACTCTCAAGTAGCTACTGACGTACACAAGCTAATCTATCCTCTCCAGAGTTCATTCTCTGAGAGTGAGAGGCACAAAATGGAGATAATATCGAGACGTAAGAATATATGAGAAAGTGAGTAAAATCTAAACTCAAATATAATACTTACTAAAAGAAACACTCAGATGAAACTTCACAATAATAATTAATATAATAATAATAACGAATACAAAAGTAATATACAACTCACTATAGAATATTACAACTCCAATCCTAATAATCTGAAATGAGCTAAATTAAAGACTAAATCTCAAGTCTAAGATAAAATCACATAATATATTGAAGAAACATATATGATATGGGGCAATATCTCTCAAAATGAAGCTCATTACAAATCTTAATTCCACAAAGATACGATTCTGATGCCTAATTCAAGATACATAAATAAGTTGGCTTAAATCGATATTACTCTGATAGAGTGAGTAATTCAAATACCCTCGATACTCAAAACTCTAGAAATTTTGTACAAATATGTTATAGTATATATCATGTTATTATAATTTAAATATATTTCACACATTTATATTGCATCAAGATGTATACTTGACTCGCGAACTCGAGATATACCCGTATAGAAATAATCATACAGAGTAATACTATCGCTAAGTGTTAACTGTTATCAGAAAGCTACACTGAGTCAATGGTTGAAAAATAGGTCAGCGTGTATATACAGCTTTATTAGCAAGCTTTTTATTATGACAGCTACCGGGAAATGGTAGCTAAATATATTCGCTTTATCCTCCCTCCACCAAATAAATTTGAATAATTTATTGTAATAAAGTCTTAGTTAGATTACAGTTTATTTATATAACAATATATATATAATAATATATTATATATTTATAATATAATTATTACTAATATATTAATAACTATTATATATATATAAATGATATATATAATATAATATATAATTATATATATATAATATATAATATAATATACTATATAACTATTAATATATAATTAATAATAATTATAATATATATATTAATATATAATATATATATAATATATATTATATCAATATATAGTATATAATATAATATTTATTATTATATAATTAATATATATAATATATAATATATAATATGTATATATATATATAAGGGAGATATTGTTACTAACTGTAACTTTTATATGTTATTATAAGTAATACTGTGAGTAATGAGATGTAGAATATGCGTGGAAAATTCTTCATAAGATATAGTAGAAATACGAGCCATGTGGGGGTTTACTCGTGAAAGTCATCACTATCAGTCGGTGTTTATTTTAGTGTAGATTATGGCTGTCATTAGAGTGTATGGAGAAACTCGTTGAAATATAAATTGTCAATGTATATATATATATAGTGATATAATTGAATATGTTTCTCTTAATTGTTATACTTAAGTATTTAGTAGTATTGTAATAATATATATTGTTAAATGACATGTTTTGATGGTAATATGAATTATTTGCACAGTTATACCTCACTTAGGCAGAGCCAGAGAAAATATAATATACTTGATTGAGGCTCACGTTTCTGTTTCATGATGATACCAAAAAAGCTTTACTGGAAGATCGGCTTAATGCGGATATTAGGATTCATCTAAGGTCAGTGGATACCAATAAGATAATTTATTAACCATAAATCCTGTGTATTTATTTAATACAATACTTTATAAACATAATATGTTATAGCTGTGGATGGAATACTGAGATAACACATCTCCACATAGTAGTTTATATTGTGATACCATTAACGTAATACACGTTTATCCAGGAGTTATGTTATATATTAAATACCGATTAGTATATAGGTGAAAATCACACCGATTCTTATGAGTGAAAACCTATAAATATGATAAAAACAAACCAATTGATGTCGCAGTTTTCGAAGGTGACAATTATTATTGCAAATAGCATAAGCCTCGCGTGTTATGATATGCTCAATTTATGTAGTGTGCAAAGTATATTTTTAACATCAAAACGCAGAGTCTTACATTGTATAATAGTTATATTGAATTTAACACATGCTATAGTCACATAATGGATTAGTATCCAAAAAATTTAGGCCATATATAGATAAAGCTAGTATAGGTATCTCTCTTATAAAAAACTCACTACTATGGACCTATCTCTTAACTATATGTATGAGTATTATCGTGGCGAGAACCACTGTATTATAACTCCAATATATGAGGTCTTGAATCAAGTCATTTAGTTCTGTATCCAAATTTATATACGTCTCGTGTTCCTATCATGCGGGAGTGTACTGCGCAGTAAAGCTGTCCTATGAGAGATTCTGTAGAGATCAACTTATTCTCTACAGATATTCCATTTCTTATGCAATACGTTATGGAGTTTGCCTTAGCGTTCTGTGCACAAATGTCATTATATATTATATAACAAAATCTTATTGTAACAGTAGCCCAAAGGTAATATCGTCGCGAGTTAGAATATATTCAGTCCCGTCCAAAAAATACACAAGTATTGTTAGACTGTGAGTATTTAAGCTTATATCCTCTAGCGTGCACTGTATAATTTATACTTCATATCTCATTAATTAAATTACTTAATATCTCACTTAAAATTTACTTACCTATAATGGGTAACTAAATATTGGTAAACTTACTATTATCAGTTATTTCCATCTTCTTATCGATATTATTATACTGATATTTATAGAAAATTTTCTATATGAAGTATTTAATCTTGTTAGCTAATTGATAGTGATAAATATATATCTGATAAAAAATAGATTTACATTCTCAGGACAATTAATCATATATTGCTTAGTATATATATATCATCATATTCATTATATTTTACTTGTTCTTTGATTTCTCTGTGTGTAATTATTTATGGATTGTCTTAGTTGTTTTTATAAGGCTAGTACTACTATTACTTTTATATTCATTTATATGGTACTTACTATTATTTATATAATCATTGTACTTATAAAATCCATTTTATATATACAGCATATAGTTAATTAATATTGAGTTGCGTGAGTTTTTAATAATAAAAATATAATAAAAATAAATATAAAAAAAACTATCTCATTATCCTTTTCCTTATTACTTATTATATCCAACCTAATATATATACTTTATTATAATTTTACTTACAAACTATATGCTAATCAATTAATAGATTTAAGATAAACTCATTTTATTACTAGGTGAGTATATTAGTTCCTAATATACCTATTAATACTGAATTAATATTACTTTTAATTATTGAATTAATTATTTATTCATATTATTATATAATATTATATTAATAATAATATATATTCTGCACCGATGATAAATATATTAAATATAATTTAGAGTCTTACATTTTCTATTATCATATCTTCGCCTTAGTTATATAATCAAGTCCAATCAGATATCCAGTAAGTAGTTAGAGCTATTTTTATGCTCTCACAGGAATCAGTAAAGTTTAGGAGTCGATCACATCCTCTTACTGCTCGAGGTGATGGTCAGATGAGCCCCCTAAAAAATGTTGCCTTAATATTCAGTCGAAACTGTGCAGTGACAAGTACTCTTATGCGCTTTTTTTAGTGGTGATGAATTCGAAGCTTTAAAACGCGGGGACGGATGGGTGCGCGACGAGTTCAACACCATAAAAAGCATGTTGAGGAACCCTCGGCGGACAGCCAAAGAGCCTATACAGAGTAGCGGGGTTCCGTATGAGCTAGTGCAAGGTGATGGAGAATGGGATTGAGTCCCCCCGCAGTCCACTAGAGCGAGAGTCCCGACTCCCTGACATTCGGGCGGGATACTACTCCGTTAGCAACTGATCGGTATTCAGTAGGTGATCATACCCAAAAACTATCGCAATAAATCCCAAAATGAGGTCTTAGGGAGCAATTTAATTCTCGCCAACCAAATCTTTATAATTCATTTGGGATATAGTGAAATTTTACCTATTAATGATTATATGTATAATTATATATGATCACAATCCTCTCAGCATTGAAGTTAATTTACCACAGTGAAGTCAGCAGTTCGTATATATATATATATCACTCTAGATACTATAGTATAATATATCTACCTTAATGATACAAAGTTCTCTCCTAAGTTATGACTGACGATAATATATTTTTATAGAGCTAATATTAATAACCATAATTCTATGCTCTCATGTTAGTATAACCTCTCTAGATTGATGTCATCATGTGGTGATTAGCTGTCCTGACTAAATTAAACATAACTCAACTTATAATTATCTCTTATTGAAACTATCATAACCTACATCTGTAAAATCTCTCTCTATATATATAGTTATATAAATTGACTTTTACTAGTAATCATATAATTTCATATCATCGCTTTATTATCTTATCAAGAAAGAGCGAGAGATGTGATTAACATATCTCCTATCATACAGCTATGTATTCTCAGACTACTACCAAATCATCGATTATGTAATCGATATAACAAGTATCGATATATTTTTCGATTTAATCCGGACCCCAACAATATAGTAAAAGAACCCTCTAAAAATATTAGTGCTGCCCGAAAAGGTACAAAATTTTACCCATACTTAATATATATAATTATAGTATATATATTATATATAATATATATATATAGTATTATATAATATATAACTATATTTATACTATTTAGTATATATATTATCGTATTATATACTAGTATCGTACTTACAATTGTTGGTCCAGTGACTATATCTCCTCTCCGCCATCATAATAATAATTATATAATCGGCTGCTACTATATATATATATATATATATATACTCTATTAATTATATATATATTAAATATATAATATAATATTATATATTAATACCGGAACAGGGACTTGTGATTGTATCAGTTCATTGTATAATATGATCTTACCTAGCCGCTCTCTTGCGTGCTAATATACTAGTGAATTAATGTGATTATAACTCTTATCCTAGCTTATCACACCTACAAATTTATTTATATCAAATATTGAAAATATATCATTTACGATATCTCTTCAGTTATATTCTTTCAATATATTAAGGATAAATCTTCTTTCTGTATTTTTTAGCATAACTTAATCATATTTATACGTAATTTCATATATATAATGAGATTTAAGTTTAATAAGTTAATTATAACAACCTCCCAATCTCTTATAAGTTGATAAATAAATCATATAACTTTCACATTTAAAATATACTTAAAAATGTCAGAAAAGAAAGGTATATGATTAAAAGTGAGGAAAAAAATATAAGATATATAATAATATATAATAACTCTCAAACTCATAAATAAAAGAATACATATATATATTGTGACACTATAAAGTCAATTAATAGGCTTGGTTATGATGGCCAAAAGTAGTGATTATGTAGGACTACTTATCATCCATATCTACGTTGCAGACTATCGCAATTAGAAATATATCCTATATACTTAACGCGTTATATTATATATATGAATATATATATAATATATGTACTAAGCATAATCAGTTATATATATATCATACCTGCCTAGTATTTGTATATTAATTAATCCGATTAAATATTATAAATAATATATAACTATACTAGTAATATTAGAATAATTGATTAGTGAGATATATATATATAATGAATGTGGACAATATAAAGGACAGACATATTAAAATAGTAAGTGTAGACATAATTTCCAACCTCTGACATTTATACACTCTTCAGTTACTCACAAATCTGACTCACTATAGAATCAACTATTGCATAAATTTATATATACTGAATACTTTATAATAATCATAGTTTTACCCAATTTACTGTACATTAATAAACCCTTTCACTGTAATAACACAGATAATTAGAATAAGTACCTTTTAAATTATCTTATAACTCTCCAAAAACATGTAGTTAATATAAGTGAAAAGAAAAACTAGTGTGCTATATGTATAATTATATTACGTTCTCTAAGTAATTGTCATGAACATCAAGTCAAACGTTTCTATATATATATATATATATATATTGATATCTCATATATATAACTAGTGAAGTGACTCAATAGGTATCCTCTCTGCCTCAGTAATATTACTCTCACATAATTTATAGTGACATATATAATTTATATAAAATCACCAGCGTTCTTATAACTATGGGAAGTATGGAATGCCAAAGACTAGCGCTGTTTTACGTAACACTATTAATACACATTCCCTTCGTGGCTATAGTGGCATCTCAATGTACTCCTCTAATCTTAGAACTTTCGACTCATTCCCTCGTGCATGAGATTTCTCTCTCATAACGAAATAGAGAGACAAACCGCGCCCATCTTTCCAAGCAATATCCGTTAAAGAAAAAACGCCAAAATAGCGCCAATGCCTAATGCAATAAGCCTATCTCCGTGCGCCTATTTCGAACCCTTTCTCATCATCCGATGCTTCTGTAATAACTTTTTTTTGCTTGATAAGCATCATCTGTGAGACTCTCCATATTTATCCATGGTTTATATTCAATACACTATCCATCAACAGCCTCAAAAATACTCCATAATAGATGATTAAGTCTAATTTTTTCTGGCCGTACCTTTGTGCAATAATCGTGAATCTGAATTTGAAATTCTCGTTATTCGTTCACTATCACTCTACGCTATATTGCTGGGAGAAAATGTAAGTTTTGTATAATTTTCAAAGTATGTTAATAAATTACTTAATCTAGCAATAATATACCTCTCTCCCTTCTCTAATTCCATCTAAAGTGATCCGATGATATCCCGCGTAAACCTGGACCCACTCGGTGCTTCGGTTCGGACTACGTGCCGGATATTTCGTTAATTAATATATAACTATCCAACAAACAGAGAATAAATCCCATAATATGAGCTTAGATATCCTCGACGGAACTCTATATTCGCCAACCAAATGTCCATACAAGTATTATTACAAGTCTAACCGATCATGATAGTAAATACTCCCCGGCAAATCATATTGAGAAGAACATTTAGTGATTCTAATCCCTCAATCGTAAAATAGTCAAGGAGTATAGGTGCTGAATAATATTTTTAACAATAAAGTGATAATAAATGTGATTACAGTGAAACCTAATACTATATGGAGTAACTAATATAAATATTTAGTATAAATATCAGATATCCGTAGAGGACCATGTATGTTACTCAACTGACTCAACTTATATATATATATGTTACTCATTATTACTGCTAGTTGTTATCCATATACTCCTTATATATCTAGACTTATTCTCAAACACATTCTGTATATCTACAGTCCGTTAACCTGACGTACTCAGTACAGAACCTATTCTTAAGTATACATTTCAGGATCACACACATGAAACGGTATGTGTACTTGATATGCTAGTAACGAGTGGAAGCCTATATCCGGTAGTGATTATCCAAATAACTCCGACTCAGTTGTACTCAATAAGTACACTCCTCCAGAAACTGCTGTAATAAGAACCTTCAGATGGATCCTGGAAAATTCAAATATCGAAACGGAACAAGATCTCTTGGTCTACCTGGCTGATTTTGAGGGCTTTATCTGTTACGCTTTTACACTACCAAACCCATCACCACATGGTTAAGACTCACTCCTGGTCGCAGCTGGAAGAAGATTTTGAACATTCTACCGAGACATTATAAAAGATAATCAGTCTGAATATTTCTCTTGATTGTACGGGATAATCTTGTGCTGTTGGTATCGAGATGAGGAAAGAAAGAAAAAAGGAGAATCGAATACAGGAAGTATCATTGCCGCTCACCGATACCCTAATGAGAACATCAAAATGTTTGCCCTTCGGTTGGAACGTCCTAGCAGCCAAGCATTCGATGGACATGATATGCAAGAGATCACGTGATTCCTTAGAACCGCTTTCACTTTGTAGCTTGCCCCAAATATTGAATATCGTTCGTCCGTCAATATCATTAAAATGATGGAGTTTGGCACGGGCTATGTTCGAAGCTTCATGGGAAAAAATTAGTTGCTGAATTTCGCTGATTCTTTGGATAGCGATAACCTTGTTTTTCCAAGTTCCTTGTCACAAACTAATCCACTTGAGGTCAACCCATCAACTTCTTACCGCATTGACCAAAAAGTGGACTTACACGAATCCTTGGAGCCAGTGGTTCAGGATTAATACGGCACTCCCTGGATGGACTGATGTTTTGGATCACAAAGTCGAACAACGCCAGACTAAACCATCCAATAATAATCACCGTAAGGCCCATAAGAATAAAAGTAGCACGCCAGAACGAATAATGGGTATCGTTATTATCGTGACTTCCACTAATTAAATTACAAGATCCAGTGATTAATATAGTTCCGTTTCTGAAACCCTAATTCAAATCCAACAGAACGTCTAAGGTTGCTGACGCAGAAGAAATGTTTTGTGTCACTACTGTGAAAATCAGACAGGTCACTTCCGCATGGAGAGTGTTACAAATATTCTGGAAGTAATGCCACAGTTATTGGCAAGACGTAAGGGTCAAACGTCCGGGGAAATTGTCCGTGATGGATTTGCTTCTTTGCATCTTTCTGCCCTAAATATTAGAAAAAAGTAGTTATTGTCCCTTTTATGCGCGGCGTGTCTCAGCGAGCTGGGATATGAAGGTGTTGTTACACCAAGAAGTGCTCACCTTACCAAGTCCCTATAATCATGACCCCTGAGTCTTCTCTTAGAAAATTTCCTTTTTTTTGAATAAAAAAAAAAAAAAAAAAAGTATATTCCTGGTCCAGGTATTCAAATCAAAAGTCGACGACCAATCACAGACCTCCATCACCCAAGCAAGTGGAATCATCTCTACTTGTAAGTGAAAAAATTTAAAAAACTTGCAACTAATGGAGTAAGTGCGATATGATCCCCCTTTAAACTCTTGGTCTCCCCGGACTTGAGTCGCTCTGTGGAGATAAAACCTTTTAATCTGACTCAGTTCATTGGATGATTGGAGGCATAGAAAATTGGTACAAAACGTTCTAACAATATCCCGAAATTTTAGAACAACTCCCGTAGAAATGAATAAACCCTTAAAAAAATCCCTTAAAGGACGATGGTAGTCCATTGTACCCCTTTCAAAAGGAGGACCCTCCTGATTGTTTCAGTATGCTTTGGTTCCCAAAAAGCTCTGGGTTTCTACATGTTGTTATCGGTAATAAGTCGGATGCTGGAATGTAGTCTTGATCAGCACTGAAATAAACCTGAATCCACTACATGAAGGAATTTACCAATTAACGACCTTCTGTAAGATATATTAATATTAACCTTATGCCATGCAGCGGTCTGGTCAGAGCAACATTTCAGTACCTATATTGACTCTAATATTGAATGTAATACTGTGATTTTCATGAACAGTGAATTATGTATCCTAGAACCCGTCATTTTGTTGGTAGTGTATCCGTCAAGAATTTAATGCCGGACTTCGCTAGTTTTAGGGGCGTCGCTTTAAAAGGAAAATGACCTTTACTCTGCCAAAGACTTAAAGCTACGCGGAGAGTTGGTACAGTATAGATGCCTAATGAATTGTAATAGAACTCCGTAGCTAGAGATAGAGTCTAAACAATCCCTCTTTTATAAATGTGTCACGGTAAATTCCATTAACGTTTCCCCCTTTTCTTGTCAGATGGTGGAAGTAAAGTGTCCTTCATCTGAAGTCTCTACTATTATTAAGGTTCAATAACATCCACATATTAGGTTCAAAAAACATTTGCTATCATCCGAGTAATATCGGTCCGTTACTAGGTGCCTAAAAACAACTCGGGATGGTACTTAAACACTGCAAAAGTCTTCTAATATACAAAATATACATTTTAAACTATTAAAGAGAAGAATTATTAATATATATGACATGAATACTGACACTGTTAAGTTTAAGAGCAAAATTTCTTAAAAATTTACGGACAAGTTTGGCCAATTTAAAGTTAAAATTATAGCGTGTCGTTGACAAGACAGAATTACATGAATTTCAGATTAAAAGTTAAAACATAATTTTCTTAAAAAAAATATAGACACTTAGATTTTAAAATTCAGATGAAAAATAAAATCTTTATTACCTCAACAACTAAAGAGCAAGAGTTTAATAAAAAAAATGGAGCCAAGAAACTATTGCTAAACTTAAAATATATACAAAATGTCTAAGTGAGATTTTGCTATTTGTGGCTGAAGTGCTTTATGTATGTTGTGTGTCCATTGTTGCAGTACATGTAGATCCAGAATAGCAAGGTAAGATATTCATAATCATTCAAACAAAAAGTGGGCGAGTGCTTATAAACAAAATGGGGAGGAAAAAAAATGAAGAGGTATCTCCTCTGGGCACAAAAAGATTGTTTAAAGTGGTGCAACGTTATATACAAAATCTGAAACTACAACAGCGTAAATAAAATAGCTCGAGCGAAAGTCCAAGATCGTAGATGCAAATAATATTCGTTTGGGTGCTCATATATATCTTTCATAATTATCTAGTATTATCAGTATTATTTATTATTATTTAATTATTAATATTGTTTTGTTAATTGTTATCGAATTCTGAGTGTTTTATTGATTATTCTTAGTTGGTATGTATATAAGAAGGATTTGCCGCGGGAAGAAGGAGTTGAATCAATATTGTGACCGTATGGGCTATTATATATTGGAAGAGCTCACTCTTGGGACTATAAGCAAGAGCTTAAAAAAGGGCCAGGAAACTATCACACAAATAAAAAAAAAAAAACTTTTACACAACTTGAGCAGGATTCGAGCTTGGCTAAAAGCACTGGATACGAAGGCGAAGTAATGAAAATATTAGCTCCAGAAAGAGCATGGAGAAGTAGAGCTGGAAAGATTATTATCTACGCCGCTAAATAAAAAAAATATCAAGTGTCAAGGAGAAAAAAAATCGAACACGAATCTGAAGCGACAAAATTTTATATTTTACTTTGGAACTAAATCTCGTGAGAGAGGTTATTAAAAAAATGCTGGGGAAAACACAAGAAGAAAAATATCAAAAAGAAAGTTTGGTTAAAGATTAGTCTAGTCCAGTAGTAACAAAAATTATAAACCAAATATCACTGTTTCATAAAAATTAAAATTAAAGAAATAAAACTTTGAAATTCAGAAAAACCATGAAAAAGGCAAAATCGGAGTGAAATTTAAATATTTCCAACGAATATTTTTGTATCAAACGAATTTGTCTATAATTGATTATACGACATAAATGGTAAAAAGTTGTTTTTGTTTATTGATGTGTGGAAAATAAAGTCTAAGTAAAAATCCAAATACAATTGTTGAACTCCACCAAAGAAATTTCACACTCCGAGGGACACGTTATTTAAAAGAGAACTTTGCGGTACCATTGAAAAAGTCAGAATGATTTCGAGAAAATCTTAAGGGAATCTTTGTGGGTTAAAGGGGGTGAAGAGAGGGACGATTGATTTGGACTTTAGTTTTCTGATATGGATGTTTATGTGGGAAAAATAAGATAGTCAGGAAATAAATCTTAAATTTAATGAATGCGGACTTTGAATCGGTGATAAACGATTTTTGAGCCTACGTGAGGAAAAAGAATAGCAGAAAGAAAAAAAGAAAGTGAGAGTGAAGTTTATCCTTTTATAAGTCCCAATTGGAGATAAACATGATAAGAAGACGGAAAATAATCTCTTTTTCCCGTTCTTCTAAAATGGCTTTTAACAGAAAGAGTCCTGTAAATATAAATATATAATGACTATGAGTAATTTATAGTATAGTATAGTTTATATATATATTAATATATATATATATATATTTATAAGTATAAAAGGTAATCATACTATAACAAAATCGCTACTAGTTATATAATATACTAATAAAACTTTTATAAGGAACAACCAATTGAGATGACCGAACCGGAAACTTCTTCGACCTTTAGCCACACCTTACCACTATCAACTTAAAACTTGTCTGATTAACAAGGGGAGTCTCTCTAGAAGTATCTGGGCATCTTTTCATATCCAGACTGTGAGCTCTTAGTTCTGTTAAGCCAAAAATGTTTGGATTATAGAGCGGATGCACATAATATTTAGGTAAAAAAGGGAATATACGAGGTAAAGTTCTGCAGGGTCTTCAATTAAAGAAGCTTTTCCGAAGCGGGGTAATCCGTGTTTGAGGATAAAGATGAACGCTTTAACCTCCACAACATGGAAGAGCAACTTATATTTCCTACACCGGATTCTATAATTCTAATATACTATAATATATCAATTTTAAAGTAAGCAAAACTTATGGAATCCTTGTTTAAAAATTTTACAATCTTTTTTGCTTAAAACAGTAATACGTTAATTATTCTTGTTTGTAGTATGTTTCTACTTTAAAAGTTAATTTCTTTTGAATAATAAATTAAATAATACATAATAATAATACATAATAATAATAATAACAATAATGAATAATAATAATAATAATAACCCTGTACAAATTTATTTATCCTCAGCATCTAAATGCTAGAAAGCAGGATTGGGCAAAAAGAAAGATCACTAATTTGTATAATCAACTTGATTTATCAGACAATTATTTATTTTTTGATCATGATTTTTTGTTAATCTGTTTTATTTTTATTTTTTTAGGCACAACTTTTTTTTCTAAAATTAATAATTATCATCAGCTTATTACCTAATTTAGTGATAAGATACTTTCAGCTACATAAGGAAGTAAATTCAATCAAGTGTTTGTTTCAAGTCATGTTTTAAATAAAGGAAATAAATAAAATTAGGAGTACTCAGATATTATACAGTACTATAAAAAAAAAACTATATATGATTATTATATAATACTTATATATATATATATATATATATATTATATAGTAGGTATAAATATAATATATATACTAATATATATATATTATATATTATATATGAGTATATATCACTATAATAGTGGCACACATAAAACCGGCCCCATCTACGAAAAAAATGATTATCAATAAAATATATTACCTAACTTACCCATTGACCGTACACGACGGTTGATCCACAACCAATGTGGGAGTATCATGGCAGATCATGTCACGCATCTTCATGGCCTTAAAAAAATGAAACCCTGACCGATGTGTGAGTAGTTGTTCATTGAAATAAAAGAAGTGGATAAGTGTAAGCGGTAAAAACTTACTGTAATTGGGTTTGCTAGAGAAATGTTTGTTGGTGGGAATGTTGATCCGTTTCCTTTCTTTTCAACGGATAAACGGATGTAAGCTTGTTTCGTCTGTACGGGGTTGACGTTAGATTCCCAAACTGTCCGACCAATAGGGGCTACCAGAGAACCCACACTAGTCCCTGCAAATGCCATTTACATCGATTAAAAAATTGGTGTTTTGGTAGTGCTCGTTTCCTGGTTAACAATATTTTCGGTCTCAATATCCTTGCAATTGAACTCTGTGTAAAATACTCGAACTGTTTACCTACACGGTCTAATAGTAGAATTTCTCTGCAATAGTTAACAGGTCTACCAAGACGAAAAAGCGTTATGCCTATTCCAGCAAGGTAGTGGACACCTGCCAAATACGTCGGGATCTAATCATTGAGCTACCATACTTTACCGTTTTTCAGAGGAAAAGGTCATCCACAAAGGGGTTGTGGCCTCCCGTCTCTCACCATGTGAACTATTTCCTGTGGGGAATTTCTAAAAATCTAGAGCACTGACCACAACAAACCCAGAACAATTGAGTACATAGGAAAAACAACATGCGTCAAGAAATTTCCCAACATCCTACAACGTGTATTGAGAAATGTTTTCCAACACCATGCTTAAGCACGTGCAAGAACCTTTGCTTTGTTTCTTGACGGAGAACATTCCGAACATAGACTTTAAATCTCCTACTCTGTTAATTAAACCGTAGGTAAAGGTGTCCTATTATTGTCCTATTACTATACTACTATTTGGATTAGACCTGACGTACGTACGTACGTAGGTCGGTAGATTTATTTTTGATAATCATTTTGGATGTAGATGGGCCGGTTTTATGTGCGCCACTCTTATATATCATATATATATATATATATATATATATATATTATATATATATATATATATATTATATTATATAATATATATATATAGTATATATATATATATATATATATATATATATATACACTATAAATATTAATATATATAAGTATAATTAAATATATCGGGAGATAATCATAAATTATATAAGATGTGAAATAGAAAGAACATATAATGGGGAAAGGTAAAGAATTTACCTTCTTCTCTACTTTTCCAGTTATTGGTCGGACTGAAATAATGCATTCGTCAATCCTCCAACACCAAAAAAGTTGGGTTCAAAAACAGTTTTAAAGCAACCGCGAGCTTCCCCGTCAAGGCGACAGCACCAGGTGTCCAGCCTGTCCCTTCCCCCGTTCTTTAATATTGTCAGATGTTAAAATATTGCATAATAATCGCAATTAAATAAGATGTTAAAGAAGACATTTATATAATATGCAATTATTATGCCAGATATTTAACATCTACAATAATAAAGAACGAGGGGATAGGACAGGCCCTTGGACCCTGGTGATGTCGCCTTGGACGGGAGCTCGATTGCTTTAAAAAACTGTTCTTGAACCCACTATTTTGGGTTGGAGGATAGCTTCCGTAGGGGTAAAGCACCAGGTTATTGTCCTCATTCACAAACAAGCGGTTGGTCAACCCAAAGAAGGCAGTTTAGTCTTTGCCAAGCCTCATATGTTCCTTTTGCTTTAAAAACATCTTATGACTAACTGCGATTGATGTATATGCCAAAATATTTTAACAATTACAATATAAGCAACGAGAGATATGAGGACAGCAGACTGGACACCTGGTGATCGTCCCGCTTGACCGGGAGCTCAGTGTGCTTAAAACGTTATGAACCCAACTTTTTTGGTTGGAGGATACCTCAGTGGTAAAACGCACCGGGTATATTGTTCTCATTCGCAACAAGCGGTGGTTCAATCCCAGAGAAGGCAGTTAATTCCTTACCTTCCCATTATATGTTCTTTCTTTAACATCATTTATATATATATATATATATATATATATATATATTATATATATATATATATATATTATATATATATATATATATATATATTATATATATATATATTATATATATATTTAAATCTAATTAAATTAAATAATTATAATTTACTAACTTTATTATTAATTAGGTAATAATTAGGATTATTAAACTAATTTTATAAAAAATAATAATTAAAAACAATTTGTGAAGTAAAAAAAAAATAAAAAAATCTCAAAAAAAAAAAAAAAAAAAATCCCCAACTCCGTTCTAGAGTATTAAAGGCTAGCCGGTTCGGTGTTGAAAATATTGTTTCATACTTTAAAAGTTTTCGAAAGTAATAGAGTCGAAGGTCATTGTTATCAAATGATATTTTGTTCACATATATCAATTTTCTATATTATTTTTGCATAATCATAACTGAGTAAATGACATATCAATTACTAAGAAAGACATTTGAAAAAGTGAAAGTTCCGGTTTAAGTTCCGGCCGGAACCGGAACTTCCAAAAAATCGAGAGGTTATCTGGCCGGGAATAACCTGGTTTTCGGTACATATCTAATATAATATAATTACTAGTAATAGATTATATATAATATACTATATACTATAGTATAATATTAATATATATATTATACTATAGTAGTTACATTTATTATAAAGTATAGTATAGTATATCATAGTATTATTATAGTCTATATAGTATATAACTTGCATATAACCGGTGTATATACGAGGGAGACGTACAACGCATACCTCGAAGCGATGAGAAATTACCGTCCATTCTTAATGGTGCGTCTTTCTCTTTTGCGTTCAAAATATTCTTCACTACACTTAGTCCTCTCAGGCAACATATTACTGGACCACCATTGTAATCCACATATCATATACACATACTTAAAGTACACACCCCTCTTCTAGATAACACTTTACAGACATCCATACTACTACTACCCATATCCCTGTGTGTGGGGGAGAAAGAATTGCCCCATCGGATGTCCCCTGCGTGTCTAGGACCGACTAAGGGACGGATTGATAGTTTGGGTTTGCTGCCTACCTACCTACCTATTTTCTGAGCCAGGAATGCTAAATGCAGGCCTCGGGAGAGGGTCGTAGGATCTGCCGTAAAACGGCCTTCTATCTTATAGGACGAAATGGTATGACATCGTAAATGGGTAGCAAGATGGAATGTCAGAGGAAATAAATGGTTGAGGAGAAGAGGAGAGGAGGAGGAGTGACGGATGTATTTAGAAAGGGCAAATTTGTTTTGCTCGGCTGTGACTTGAAACAAAGATGGAAGGAAACGAAGAAATTGAGTGTGTGGTGTGAAATGTGTAGTGTGCCGGTGTGGAAATGAATGAGAGAGGAAAGAGAAGGAGTTGCAATTTTGATGAGTGAGCTGTGGTACGAAGTCATGGTAGACTTTGAGTGTGTGGAGTCCTAGAATCAAATGGTTAGAATTTAAGTTGAAAAGGTCAGGTAATGTGTGGGTTTGTGAACGTATGGTCGCATCCTCGAGGGAAAACGTTGATAGAGAGTACATTTTTTGGGATTAATCTGAATGATGTTCTAGATGGAGTGAGTAGGGACTTCAGATTGAATAGTTTTGAGGGACCTGAATAGGTTGGAATTAGGTGATCAAAAAAGGGATCGTATAAAAGAACACAGGTATGGTTTTTTGGGGTGGCGGAGAAAATGAGAATCGGTAGAGGTGATTGATTTCTGTGAAGAGAGAGGGATATGTGTGTAAGTAATACTTTCTTTAAGACACAAAGAGTATCCATAAGTATTCTAGAGTTTGGTGTAGGTAGAGATGGTACAGAGGAGGTGAAAGGTATGATTGATTTAGTGTTGGTTAGAGAAAGGAGATGTTGAAGTATGTGTTGGATGTTAAATCAGTTAGGGGTTTAAGGAATGGGATTATCGATCATTATGTTGTTTAATGTAACATTAAGTTAGTGGGGGCGGATGGAAATGGAAGGGTGATACGAAAGGAAGGTAAGGTAAAATTAAGAGTGAGAAGTTAAGTGAGCAAGGAAATAAAAAGGGTAAGTATGTAAGAGCGCTTGCAAAAAAAAACGTTGAATGTGAACAAGGTGATACTGAACAAATCGGGGGCAAAATGAAAGAAGCAATTGTTAGTAGTGCAAAGGAAGTATGTTGGTGTGCTAAAGTAGGAAGTTAAGGAATGTTAACTGCGAATGGTGGAATGAAGAGGTGATGAAAAGCGTTAGGTAAAAAAGAAGCGTGGTTGAATGTACTAAAGCAAATGATGAAGACTCCAAAAAAGAAGATAGCTTGGAATTATATAAGGAGGAAAAAAGAAAATACTAAAAGTGTATACCGTAGGAGAAAATCAGAGTAATGAATCAAGTTTTGGAAGGAAGGATGAAATGGGGACTCTTAACAAGGGAAATAGGAAGCCTCCTTCTGAGAAGGAAGCGCGAAAGAGTGTAAGAATGAGAATAAGGGGAATACGCGTGGAATAAAGAATAGGGATGGTGTTCTTGTAACTGATGAAATGGGTGTGAGAGGAGTGTGGAAAGAACACTCGAAAATCTTGCACAAATATTATACAGTAATGAAGAGGTATAGTAGAATGGTGTGTGGTTTGATGTGGCAACGAAGAATAGGTACTGTATTGGGATGAAGGTTTTAGTAAGGAGGAGGTAATGGGTAGAGTGAAAAAGTTGAAGAATGGTAAATCTGCAGTATAGATGAAATTCTGGTGAAATGATCAAAGAACGGGGCGAGATGGTGATTGAAAGGATGGATTGTAATTGGAAGTTGTGTAATAAAGCCTTTATGATGAGGGTATAGTTCCAAAGGATGGAGGAGAGCGGTAATAGTAACTTTATATACAGGGTAAGGGAGATAAGGGGACCTGTAGAATTATAGGGGAAATAAGTTTATTGAAAGTGTTGTTAGGGAAGGTATAGTGCCTAGGTTATTTTGTCGAAAGAAGTGCGCCGAGTGACTGAAGGACTGATTGGTGAAGAACAAGGTGCGTTTTTAGGAGTGGTAAGAGGATGTGTGGATCAAATCGTTTACATTGAAACAAAATGATTGAGAAATGAGGGGGAGAAGAAGAAATAAATTGTATTTAGGTTTTTATGGATTTGCAACGCGTATGATAGAGTTAACAGGGAAAGGTTTATGGCATGTGTTAGTGAAATATATGGTGTTGGTGTAGGCTTCCTGAATGGAATCAAAAGTATGTATGACGATAGTTGAAGCTGTGTAAGAATAAATGGGCAATGGTGATTCGGTTTAGGATTAACAGCGGGGTAAGACAGGGTTGTGTTATGTCTCCTTGGTTATTTCAAATTTGTAATATGGATGGGGTTATGAAAGAATTACGAGGTGGGGATTTGGCAGGAATGGTGTATAGAATGGTGGGAGAATGGATGAGTGGAGGGTGCCCTCCTAATATATGCGGATGATTTGGTTCCTGTGTGGCGAATCTGAAGAAGAGTTTGAGAGGATTGGTAGAGAGATTTGGCAGGGTGTTGTAAAAGGGGGGGCTTGAAAAGTAAACGTGGATAGAGTAAAGGTATGGTTGTGAGTGAGGACACTCCTCGGTGTGAAATTATGTTAGTTGGTGAGCAGCTGGAACAATGTCTGAGTTTAAATATTTAGGGTATAATGTTGGATGAGAAGGGACGGACGAATGCAGAGTGTAGTAGGAAAGTTTGAATGTGCAGGAAGGTGGCTGGTGCAATTAAATCGTTGGTGAAATGTAAAGGGAACTAAGTCTTGAGTGTGCTAGGCTAGGGTTCTTACATGAGGGTAATGTTGTTACCTGTGTTATTGTATAGTAGTGAGACAATGGTCTGGAATAACAGAAGTTAAATAGATCTAAAGTTCAAAATGTTCAGATGGACAATCTTTTTGAATCTTAGGGGTTGTGCTAGGTGTGAGAAGAATTGAAAAAAAATAGGAATGAACGTATTTAGAGAGTTGTGTGGGTGAAGAAAGGGGTAGAATGAGAGAATAAATGAAAGTATGTTGGAATGGTTTGGTCATGTGGAAAGGATGATGATAGTCGGTTTGGTTAAGCGAATGTATAGTGGCGAGTGTGTTGGGAAACCGACCGGCTGGGAGACCGAAGAAAAGTGGATTGAGTCAGTAAAACGAATGTCTGAAGAAGAGAAATCTGAGTTTGGTAAAGGCGAGAAGAAGGTGTATACACAGGAGTGAATGGCGTGGGATTGTGAGTTGGGGTATGAGTTGTGGCCAACCGGGCCAAAGGGGATGAACCTTACCTTGACGATCCTACCCATAAGTGAGGGTCCATCGCTGTCCCTTGAAGCTTTAGGAGTGGATTTTCTGACTCGCCGATGAGTTCTCCTAATTAATGGTACTGAGGGGGGCGGTAAAGGCTGGGCTTCTTTTCGAATTGTGTCATGTCATGTTCTCCTACTGCTTTCTTTTTCCGATGCTTGGTTACGGCACCTTACTCCCATTCTTCGAAAATAGAAGGCAGATAAAGAAGAGAAGAAGATATATATATATATATATATATAAAATATATATTTAATATATATATATATAATATATATATATATAATATATATATATATAAAAAATTTTTTTAATATTATTATATTATATAATTAAATACTCATATATATATTAAGAATCCTACACCCAAAATATATTTTGATTGTTAAATTTTAACATTTTTTATATTTATATCGATTTATTTACAGTTTATATGGGAACGGTACTTCCCTTGTTCAGAATTATTCAGTTTTGGCCTGATTTCCCGGCCAGAGTTCCTGTTATATATCTCGTGAAATAACACGATAGTCCTAACTGTTGACAAATTCCAACTTTGCCGTGACAACTTTCCAGATGATCTGCCTCAAAGTAGATGGTTATTCCTGCCCAGAGCAGCAAGAATTTCCCTGCGGTAATCCTTTGATATATCGTAACCAAGTCCTTGTTAATACGTTAAACAATAAGATCCTGTCCTACTGTTTTGGCACCATCAACGATTTTGTAACAGGCCGTGGCCGACGT
Organism: Trachelipus rathkii; assembly: GCA_015478945.1. Classification (NCBI taxonomy): domain Eukaryota; kingdom Metazoa; phylum Arthropoda; class Malacostraca; order Isopoda; family Trachelipodidae; genus Trachelipus; species Trachelipus rathkii. Next base: position 43,324 of record JABUQX010075314.1, read on the forward strand.
GGGTGACACACCTCACTCCAAATATGGTTCGTGACCTACTCCGACCTTTCGTCCGTTTAAGTTTTTGGCCTAGTTTCGGACCCACGACAGTTCCCCAAAACCGGGGAAAATAAATCCTTTGCGTCAGTTGCTCCTAACACAGATTTTGACACTTTTGTTGTTATTTTTCACTGTCACAGTTGTTTTGACTTTTAACCTTATTTTAAATCCTTTTCGTTAGTTGTTCCTAATACAGATTTTCACACTTTTGTTGTTTTTTCCACTGTCACAGTTGTTTTGACTTTTTAACCTTATTTTATATCCTTTCACAATTTCAACTTTCTTCAAGAGACGATATATTTCCTATTAAAAAAAAAAGTATTTATTTGTTCCTTGGTTTCTTTATATTACTCCCCTTCCAAGATTGGGAACCAATCTTAAAAAGAAAAGAAAAAAAACTATCAATCAAAAGAATCAAACAACCTTACCTAGTTACCAATAGAAGCTCGTCTTTCCTCCGCCCTTCTCTCATACTCCAACACCCTTCTCTGTACGTTTGGTAATTCTGGAGCTGACCCTCTTGATCTCGTCATTGGTGGTTGGTAACCAATCACTAATCCTTGTTGGTTCACTCCCTGTTCCTCTGGTTTGTCCTTCATCATCATCCGTTCTGGATCTACGCCTACTTCCTGCAATTCCTCACGAATAGACCTAAGGGTATAATAAGCAATATTTAAATTGTCTTTAACCATATCACTTACCTTTGTTTCCTCAGTTGGTTCCGGTGTTCTCTCTCCTGAGACCTCTTCGTCACTGACATCTGTAACCTCCATTCCTAAGGTATAACTGTCATCTGGGAACCTTAGTGACCTCTCAAACTTCTGCAAGTTGAACCCATCATCTGAATTAACATCCGACTGCGCTGAGTCCATCCAGTCCAGTAGTTCGTTTGAATCAACAGGCGATGATGTGAAAGTTGTTTCTGTTTGAATCATCTTGTCTTCCATTAAGACCTCAGTTTGTATGGTCGCATCTTTCTTATATCTAGGTTTTCCTATGGCTATTTCCAACAGATCCCATGTGTCCTTTTTATTTGTCCCATGTTTCTTTTTCCTTGTTGTCCTCCATAAACTATGTATGTTGGTGATGGTTCTTCCTCTTTTTCAGATTGTGTCTCGCACACCTGTTCCTTGCGTGCCACTTGGTTGGCCGGGTTATCTTCTTGAAAGCGACTTTTGGGGTTCGCTCCGACTCGTTCCCGGTCCTGACGGAGCTACCTCGTTTCCCGAAGTTGCTCGTGTTGTCTTCATTTTTATAAATTCTGTTATTTCTCCTCTTAAGGGACAAGTATCCCTCCAATGTCCTGTTCTCTCACACAGAAAACATCTTCTTTCGAAGGTTCTTCCGTCATCTTGATCTTGTCTGCTTGTGTCCTGTTGTTCCTGTCGTCTGTAGTTGCTTCTTGGTTCACATTCCCTTAAATATGCAGAAGGCCTCTGTAATTTTTCTTTTGTTAGTGTCAATTAGATATAGTATTTAAATTTTTTAATTTATTAAAGTGTTTTTAATGTAGTGCATTGTCATATGTAACCTTAAAGCAACCCAGGGTATTATACCAACATACATAAATATAAGCGAGCATAGCTTAATATTACATTGATATATATATTATTATATAATATATATAATATAAATATATATATATATATCATATATATATATATAATATAAAAAAATAAAAAAACATATTTTTTTATATATATTATTATATAATATATATATATATATATATATATATATATATATATATAATATATATATTAGGAGAATGTACCGATAGTATCGGTATCGGCATCGGCAGTATCGGCCATTTTTCTGGGTATCGGTATCGGTATCGGTATTGGTTAATATGGCGATACTTCTTACTTTTTTTGGATGAAAAAATTATGAGAAAACTTTAGATTCAATAATAAATCTAGTTCGATATATATATAGTTGTACTAGGTTATGTTTTTTATTTTTTTTTCATTCGTGCCTTCTTTTTAACTTAGATTTTTAGCGTTCTCCAACTTGGGTTTTAGTAAACATTTACCTATTTGGATAGCCATTATTGTAATTTATGCAATAAAGATTTAGCTTCCACTTTTTTAGTTTGATCAAGAGTGTTTTTTTTTCTTTTTTTTTTGATACGCAATTTCGTAAGTGTGTGTGAGTGCGCGAGTGTTTTTCTAAACTTTCTGGATTATTCATATTTTAGCTATTTACTGTAAATTAGGGTTTTTAGCGTTTTAAAAATTTCAGGTTTTAAATTTTAGGTTTTAGCGTACAATAATTTTTTCTTATTTTTCTTCCTTTGGTTTTTTTGTCTGTCTTGTTTTTTTTTTTTTTTTTTTTTTTTTTTTTTTTTTTTTTTTTTTTTTTTTTTTAGGATTGTGTGTTCGTGTTTTGAATACAGATTTGCACAGGCGCGGGCCTTCTATTGACTTTACCAACATCAGTGACTTGCACTCTAACTCGGCATCCGTGGAATACCACCTCTGTAACTCTAACCCTAATTTTTTGCTCTTGTCTGAGACCCATATGGCTAGAATTCATCCGCTAACTCGTTTAATATATCCAGCTATAACTTATTTTAAATTTCCGCCTATGTAAACATAAACACTCCTATAACACGTCTCGAGAAACTCCTCGAATCTCCTAACTTCGAATGTTCTGTGGCTTAAAAATCTTTCTTCTTCTACTACAATAATCTTGTGCCTTTGCTACTGTTCTCCTAAGAGATCAGATTTTCATGCCTTTTTTGATTAACCTTACTACCTACTCACGAAAACTGTTAATATCTTCTCATCAAAACTGAGTCCTTCCTCTATTTAGGGAATTTCAATGTACAAACACTGAATGGATGGGCTCCTCTCATAACCTATTTTGGTGGGAAGGAAGCCGAATCATTCAGTATTCTCAACGATCGGTAGCAACTAATTAAAGAACCTACATACATTCCGGATCGTCCCAACAATTCTTGAACACAACCTATGTTTCACCCACTAGTCCTTCTCTCTATAATACCCACCTTCGCTCCTATCGGTAAATCTGAACCACAACCTTATATCGCTTAATTTTAATGCTTTATCTCCAATAGCTCCATACTGTGCTAAGCTTAACTTTAGGGACTAACTATATAGCGATAACTGGGGGGCTTTGCATTTCGTTAACGCTAAGCTATAATAGGAGTGACTGCTTGGACTCTGAAGACGCTTCAGCCTCTGTGATAAGGTGGGAGCTGTAAATCGTTGATGGGATGAGCAGGTTCATTTCCTTCTTCAACTAAACGCCTTTTTCTCCTCATAATCCTGGTTCGATCGTGCTTGTTTCTCGCGCCATTCAAGATTCGAGACAGTGGTATCGGGAGTAAAAAAAAGTTATCGCTCTTCTATCAATCTTGCTAATTTTCATTTAGCTGCAATTCGTTTCACGGATAATATTTTAGACGAGTAAAGTGGACATTCACTAAACGAAATGCACTAACCTTACTGGTTCTACTGACAAATCTTTCTGGCCTCTTACCAAAAACATCTCTAACAACTTCTGTAAATCATCCTTTTCCTCCTCTTATTCGCTCTGAGGTTCGTTTTGTAAATACTCCAACTGAAAAGGTAATCGCTTCGGCCTCCTTTTTTCCTCTAAACTCAACCCTGGACGATTCTGTCCATTCCTCTTCCTCCCTCCTTCTCTTTTCTCGGGTGTCCTAATGTCTTTACCCTGTGAGTGTGGATTACATTTGATCCGGATGAATGGGCTCCTGAAATCTATAACGTTAGGAAGGCGGGGTGCCCGGACGGCATTTCTCCCCGAGTTGTGGAAAGGAGTGTCTTTACCGTTCTGTATCCTCTGCGCCTTCGTTTCAACTATATCTCTATGTCTCAATACTAGCACTTTTCCCTCAGTGTTAGAAGCGCGCATATGCCAATCTATTCCGAAAAAAGGAAGCCGCTCTGATCCTTTCTAAACTAAATCGCCCTATAGCTATAACTTGCATTCTATCTAAGATCTTTGAAACCTTCTCAACTCCACTTCTTAGACATCTGGAATCTCATTCCCTTCTTTTCCGATTCGCCAGTACGGCCTTACTGCACTCCGAGTCAACCGGCGATATATCTTTCCTATTTAACAGATTTATGGTTTTCCTCTCTTAGAACTACGGGGAGACTTGCTGGTGGCGCTTGATAATATCCAAAGCATTTGACCGGGTATGGCACGCGTCACTGCTTCTCCAAGCTCCCCTCTTTGGGTTTCCTTCTTCTCTTTGGCTTACTTATGTCTAGCTTTTCTTTCAAAATCGCTCAATATCGGCTGTTGTTGATGGGGCTACTTCTTTTTTCTGTCAGTAGTGGTGTTCCTCAGGGTTCTGTATTATCTCCTACTTTATTCCTGCTTTTCATTAATGAATCTTCTCTCTATTAGTTCTAACTCTATCAACTCATATGCTGATGACTCAACATTTCATTCTTCAACTCAATTCAGATTCTGCTCCCTCTTTTTACTTCTAGAATTGCTCCTCGTCTTAATCTTTCCGATTCCTATTCTCGCTGATCTGGATAGAAGGTTTTATGGGTTTGCAACAGGTTTACGGTAGGATTAGTAGGGAAGGTCAATGGCAGGTGTTAGTCATATATGATTAGGGTTGGGAAGAGAAAAAAAAAGCTCGTTTTTTTCCGAAAAAAACAGTTTTTTCATGAAAAAACACAGCCTGAAAAAAACAAAGTAAAAATTTGTTTTTTTCGTTTTTTTCAATTAAATTGTGAAATTTACATGTTTTGAACAATTATATTATAAATTTGCAAATATGCTCTAATTTGGACATTTTTGGTTCCAATTTCTACAAGGTGGAAGCCCTGAGTTTGTGTTCAAATTTTTTAATGGGTTTTCCATATTATTTATTTTATATTCTTGAATTTTGATATTCATAATATTTTTGTCTGTGGGCTTCATTAATGTTTGTCTTA
>JABUQX010075315.1:0-25000 GCA_015478945.1 Trachelipus rathkii
AGTATAGAGTGAGCAGTGCAGCAAAAGATCTAGTAGGTTCGGGGGTGCAATCAATCTTTGCAGTTTTTACGCCGACGCGGGGTGTTGGGTTTTCTAGATATCGTTTTTCTTGCCTCCCGGATGACTGCTTTACGTCTGATGCTTCGATGGTGGGTCCTTGGCAGTTTGATCCAATACGTATGTGCATGTGTGTCGCCCAGTCAGAGTAGTGGAGGGTGCAGCTTCGAATCGAGTTTCGATAGTCGAAAATGTTCGATTGGGTTATGTTGGACTATATGATGGCCCTCAGCCCTAATTTGAACAGAACTAGTGTGTTACATTGGCTTGTATGTAGGTATTGCCAATGTCTACATTAGGATGAAAGAGCCCCCGAATGTGGGATATGGCCGATATGGTATCAGAATGTCGTTGATATTTTCGCTGTAAGGTGCTTCATCCGAAGTGTGCATCGAGCCCCCGGATAAGACAGATACCCCAGACCATACCCACACCTCCAACGGCCGCACCTGCAGTAATGTTATCGACTCCGTCGTTCGTCGGTATATTCTAGTAAGCCGCGACTACCAGAAACTGTTGACTTTCCCGCCTTAAAGCACCCTTTGCCCAATCCCGATTGACCTTCAATAGGATATGTTATCGGCAAATGCATTCGCGCCTTCGAATTATGCCGTGGCGTGGTGCTGGTAGACGTATAGAGAAGCCTCGCGAGACCGGCAATTAATGTTCTAGCAGCAATGTAATTTTCACTATTCTAGAATCTGCCTTAAATATGTATAGATAGAACAAGTGTACTCGCACAGCTTAATGTTATTGCAGGATGCTCGTTGTGTGCGGTTTGTATGCACGCCAGAGTATAAATCCCCGGTCTTCACGTAGTTGTGTGTGCTGGGCTACCTTGTCTCGCCCCCCGGCATCATGTGTCAGGTTTCCTGGGTACCGCTTGTACCAATGCCAATCGTTGTGTGTGCAATCGTTGACAGTTGTGCATTGATCCTCTCCATGCTATCGGAGTGCTTCGTACGTGATGAATCCTCGTCATTATCCACCGAAGATACTCACTCAAGCTTCCCAGGTCTAATTACGGTATTTATTACTTTTCCTAAATTGTCGACGAGTGACAGGTCCAATTACTGATTAGCGATTCTTTGTGGGGTTACATAGGTTATACTGATTGCCTGTCATCTGTGATTGGGGTTGGGGTTTCATGGGAGGTTAGTGCCTTTCCGTTTATAGCGAGTGACACAATTACCTAAGTGGTGCGTTATTTTTGACGATATATATATATACTATAATTAGTATATTATATATATATATATATATATATATAATATATTATAAAATATATATATATATATATATATATAATATATTTATATTATACTAAAACATCTGTAAAAAAATTTTCGAATCGACATTCAGCTCCAGCGTTCTCTGTGTTCTTATCAGTGATAACTGATAAGAACACGTGTTTTACTGATAAGGTAATGGATTTGTCATGTTAGTTTTTATTTATTTTTATTTCATTATTATTATTTTTATTATTATTATTATTATTTTTATTTATTATTATTATTATTATTATTATTATTATTATTAATTATTATTATTATTTTATTATTATTATTATTATTATTATTATTTTATTTTAGTATTATATTTATTTTATTTTTATTTATTTTCTTTCGTTTTTTATTATTCTTCGTCAGCGTAGGTGCATCGCTGCAGTAGCAGCAGACAGTAGCATTTCGTCGGTGTCGCTGTCACCCACACGAGCGCGCGGTCGCCGGCAGCGTCGCGACGCTCGTGTTGCGGTTCGACAGAGGATCGTGTTGTGTTCAATTGAGTCTCATGTAGAAGTCACTCACTTATTATTATTATTTTATTATTATTATTATTATTATTATTATGATTATTATTATTAATTTTTTATTATTATTAATTATTATTATTATCTATTATATATTATTATTATTATTACATTATTCAATTATTTATATTATTATATTATTATTATTATTATTATTTAATATTATTATTATATATTTCATTATTATTTATTATTATTATTATTATTATATATATATATATTATATGTATATATATATATATATATATTTATATCATAATATATATATATTATACTATATATAATAATATATAAATTATATATATATATTATACATAACTATATATATATATATATATATTATCAGGGGTTACGGGACGTGCATCCCAGAAGGGATGCTGGCCCCCAAACATTGGATAGTGACGTAGAAGGCTGAATACTTGTATAACACTATCATTATAAGTAAATCATAGCAGCTATCAAGTTAAAATTTGCGAAGTGAGCACCCAAAGGGGGAGCTAGCCTCAAAACTTGAATACTGTCGCCTTAGAAGGCTGAAACTTGGTATTACACCTTATCATATAGGATCATTCGTGAAACCAAAGTTTAAAAGGCGGTGCGCACCCCAGGGGGATTGCTTGGAACCCCCAAACCTAGAATATTAAGTAGAGCGATGACTCCGTATATTACCTTCATATAAATTACTACATTGTATATGGGGGCTTAAATAATCGTACGCACCAGAGTGGGGTGGTAACCCCTCTAGCATTGAATATTGACGTAGAAAGCTGAAACTCGGTATACAATCTTCATATAAGCGTATCTTAGTGTAGATGAGAACATGACCAATGCATAACTCATGGGGGTACTAGCCCCTAAACATTCAAATATTAACGTAGGAAGGCTTTTGAAAACCCTTGGATATACACCCACTTCATATAGGTATCACGTGTAGACGTGGTGATGCGACCATAAGTCCCCCACAGGGGATTCCTGAAACAAAACCTAGAATATCGACGTAGAACGATGAAACTCGGTATATACTCTTCATATAAGGTACACATATCATATACGTGGTTAAATAACCGTACACACCCCAAAGCGGGTCTCCAGCCCCCAAACCTGAAATATTGACATAGAACGACGAAACTTGGTATAGACCCTTCATATAATGTATCCACATCATATATGGGGTTAAATAGCGTACAGTACCAAGGATCAAGAGTAACTTTAATTTTTCTTTGTATGGAATTAGAAGTACACTTGTTACATGACCTTATTGTTTATTTCTTTCAATTAATTTATATTTAGTTACATAGGATAGATGCACATTTAAATAGTATGCCCTTTTTAGTTACATAGCTTACACTCTAGATCAGGTTACAACTGAACTTTTAGGTTTACGTTCTTCATAGAAAAATTGAGAGTTTTGATCAGGGGAATAATTAGACCTAGATATATTTTTTTAGAATGATCATCCGAATTAATGCACTTAACAGATCTAACTGCAGGCTTAATAACTTTATTACTTTCTGGTTACCTAGAGCCTTTGTGGTAGAGCCCCTTTTAATGCCTCTACGTTTAAAGAGGTTGACAACTACCAAAAGTTGACTTGGGGTTCAGTAGAAAAATTCTGTACTGAATCCCAATCAATATCTGAGAAACTCATTTCTAAATAATTATAAACATTTTTAATCCTAAAATTGAATGCAAAATATACAGAATACCATTACATAAGCTACGTTTTACAAACCTTATCAATACCATTAGAAAAAAAGAATTCATGGACCTATATTACTTACTTTGACTCTTATAGGTTATAATCATTGGCCATACTTTATAGGCTAACCATTTTTTTTAGACCAGACCTAATAGCTAAGGTTTGAAAAGAATTTTTTTTTCTCTAAATTATTAACATAGGCCTAACTATTACACAGAAAGCTCTGGTAAATAAGCTACACTTATGTTTATGTTAGATTATGCCTATTTTACATTTGAAAATAGGTTAGCTTAGACCTATTTGCAAGTATTTTGGTCTACAATTAAAACACCAAGCAGGCTTCGCTTAAAATATACACTTACTCAAGTAGACCCTAGGCCTACCTGCAATCAAAGTTAAAACTTCTTCATTAAATTTTAATCAATTAGGTTTACATACTTATAAACTTTTAATTACTTAATAAGTTTCACGTTTAAGTAAATAAATTTATTAATTAATCATAACGAAAATTATCAGGCAAGTTACAGTTGAAATAAATTTAGGTTAAAATTTACGATCAAACAATGTTTAGATTGTGATTCAGAGTCTGCCAAGTTCAAAATATTATTTTATGCAAAGTCAAAGTATAGCTATATATATACATTATGGTCAAGTTGAAACTAATCTAGATCCAGTTATTGGTAAAATTTTAACCTCAATTTGAACGATGATAAATGATTCTCCAAATAATGAAGGCAAATATGATTAATTAAATATAAATTACACCCTTATTTCGAAAATGCCCGAAATTTGCTAAACTTGTTTAAAAAATCTTCAAAACAGAAACCAGCAAGTTACCTTAGCCAAACATTATTTCCCTCATAGGCCACCATTTTGGGAAAAATTTTAATATCTATTTTGATTTAAAAATAATAAAAAAAAAAAAAAAAAAAAAAAAAAAAAAAAAAAAAAAAAAAAAAAAAAAAAAGTCTTACCTTTTAAACTTCTGAGTAAAATTATTTGGTTGATATTTAGTAACGTTAGAGTCAGTTTACGTTTTGTTGCTTGTAGAATTTCTGTAAATAATGAAGGTTAGAGCCTTACCTATGCAGATCGTTCTTCAAGTAACTAATACTGCGTAAACACAAGATGATGTTATCTTAAGGTTTCCAAAAAACTGAACGAAATCAGACGGAGAACCTTTTTGCATGACTTCCAGTCGCAAACTGACTATTTTGGATGGTTAATTCGTCATTGACTTTGAACTTTTTTTATTTTTTGTCATAATAAAGGACTTTTGGTCAGCTAAAACCAGACCCCCTTTTTAATTAAAGCAACATTTTAAAAAAATTAAGTTTTAATTTATTCAAATTTGTCAATTTAATTGTTTAATTTTATTTGGCCAAAATAAAGTTTGATTTAGTTTTTGTTACAATAAAGTACAGCATTTAAACATTAAGGGATTTTAAGAAAATTTTCCAACCCCATAGTTTCACTATTATACATTAACACAGGTAACAGCATACCCTCATGAAAAACCCTAGCGCACTCAAGATTTAATCCCTTCACATCCACCAAGGATTTAATTGCACCAGCCAACTTCCTACCGTTCAAAATTTTCCTGCTACATTCTGCATCATCCGTTTCCTTTTCATCCCATATATATATCCTAATTATTTAAACTCTGACACTTGTTCCTGCTGCTCACCATCTAAAATGACTTCACACCGTGAACTCTCCTAACTCACTACCATAACCTTACTCTGCTCTACATTTATTTTCAAACCCCTCCTATTACATACCCTTCCACATCCCTCTACAATCCTCATAAATTCTTTTCAAATTCACCACACAACACCAAATTATTACCATACAATGAGCAGGGCACCCTCCTCTCTCATCCATTCTCCATCATTCTGTCACCTTCCCTTGCACATCCCACCTCTAATTCTTTCATAACTCAGTTCATATACAAATTAAATAACCAATTCGACATAACACATCCTTACCTCACTCTGCTATTAATGTTAAACCAATCACTTTCGACTCCATTCATTCTTACACACGCTTCACTATCGTCATACACACTTTTGACTCCATTCAGAAGCCTACCATCAACACCATATATCACTAACACCTACCAAAGAGCTTCCATATTAATCCTGTCATAGGTTTGTTGCAAATTTAAAAACCTAAATACAATTTATTTGTCTTGTGTCTCATTTTCTCAATCATTTGTTTCAATGTAAAAATTTGATCCACACATCCTCTGCCACTTCTAAACGCACCATGCTCTTCACCAATCAGTCCTTTAGCCACTCGACATATTCTTTCAACCAAAATACCAACATATATCTTCCCTACAACACTCATTAAACTAATTCCCCAATAGTTCTTACAGTTCCCTTTATCCCCCTTACCCTTACATAAGGTTACTATTATAGCTCTCTTCCAATCTCTTGGAACTATATCCTCTATAAATGCTTTGTTACACAGCTTCCAAAGCCATTCAATCACCCTCTCGCCTCCATTCTTGATCATTACACCAGTTATTCCATCTATACCTACAGATTTTCCATTCTTTAACTTTCTCATCCTACCTGTTACCTCTTCCCTACTACTTACCTCATCCTAAAATACTTATTTCTTCTTGCAAAATCAAACCCACATACATTCATTATCACCTCTTCATTACTGCCTATGTTATGCAGATTTTCAAAGTGTTCCTCCACACTCTTTTCACATTTCTCCTACGTATGTATTTTTTAGTTTTTCTTTTTTCCTTCCTATATAATTCAAAACAACTTTCTTTTGAGACCTCACTATCTGCTTTTAGCACATTCAACCATGTCTTTTTTTTTACTTTTAGCGCTTGCCTCATATCTTCATTCCAACATTTACTGTTGAAATGCTTTCTTCCTACTTTAGCGCATTCACATACTTCTCTTGCACTACTAAAAAATCCTTCCTTCATTTGTGACCAGATTTGTTCTGTTTCATTTTATTCACATTTAACTGATATATCCGCAAGCGCTCTTAAATACCTTTCTTTATTACCGTCTTATTACATTCTTCACTTAGCTTCTCACTCTTTATTCTTTCCACATCCTTCTTTACCTCTTTCCTCTCCATCCAAGCCCAAACTAACTTAATCTTACATAAAAGAACAAAGTGATCCGATAATAGTATCCCCAAACCCTCTCACTGATTTAACATCCATCACATTTTTCATCATCTTCTTCACCAACACAATATCAGTCATACTTTTCACTTCGATACCATATCTACTTACACCAACGATAGTATACTTATGAATAATTTTGTGTTTAAAGAAAGAATTACTTATACACATTCCTTTTTCCTCACAGAAATCAATCACCCTCCTACCATTCCCATTTTCTCTCGTCACCCTAAATTTACCTGTTATACCATCCCTTTTCTGATCACCTATCCAACCATTTAGACCCACCAATACGATCAATCTGAAGCTCCTACTCACACCATCTCAAACGTCTTTCAGATTATCCCAGAAAGTGGCACTCTCCTCAACATCACCTTCATATGAACCATACCTTAAAACCACACATATCTTGACCTTTTTAAACTTAAATTTAGCCATTAGAATTCTAGTACTCGCACAAACCAAATCCAACATAGCTCTTTGCCACATGGCACTCATCAAAGCAGCAACTTCTCTTCATCTCTCATTCATCTCCAATCCAGCACACACATATTTCGCACCACACCACTCATCTTCACAGTTTCATTTATCTTTATCTTAGTCACAGAGAGCAAATTTAATTTACCCTTTCTAAATACATCGATTATCTCTCTACTCTTCTCCTCGACATTTATTCCTCTGATATTCCATGTACCTAAACGATTCATATAATTTCGCCGCTTACGGCGATCACAACTATGTCCTAGTCCTGCAAATGGCATACTAAGCAAGAGATAAGTGGTAAGTGGTAAGTGGTACTATATTCTAAAAATTATTGTTGTAACTATTAACAAAAAGCATTGTTTAATTAATTTTACAAACTCCAATTTCAATATTTCTTCACAGTGGTTAATGATAACCAGGAAAAAAATTGAGATTTATGAAAAAATTTATTTCATCATTCTTGTAATATCATTAATATGTTATTACAAGAATTAGACTCTTCAGAGAGAGCTGAGAATTTGAGGTGAGAGTGGTTGGTGTTTTACGAGCATAATGCTATTCATACACTTTCGGAATGGTTTTTATGCAAGGAATAACTGTCCACCTCCTTCATGAGTATATATGTAGGCTGTGGCAACTGTTAATGTGGGAAATACATATAGCCTATAGCAAGAGTGGCCAATTTGATCGAAAGTAGGACCGACCATATGTCATCTCTGATTTTGGAGATCGACTTTCTAGATTATATATATATATATATATATATATATATATATATACCTACTGCTGTGCTCTCTATAATATATATATGCCTACTACTTTTTCCACTGTAACCTTATATATATATATATATATACTCACTCTCTATATATGGACATTTATAAGTGGTTTGACTCCGTTAATATTAGGTTAGGTTAATTTAGGCTGTTTGGTTAGGTTAGGTTAGGTTAGGTTAGGTTAGGTTAGGGTTGGGTTAGGTTAGGTTACCCAAAAATTTAATGTATTTACCTAAAATTATTAAAATAGCGATACATTATTTATTGATTTTCGCTCCTGGGTCAACCACTTATAAATAGCCATATAGTATATATATACAGTATAATTTATACAGCCAATATATATATATCATATTTTATATAACTATATATATGTGTGTAATATAATAATAATAATAATATAATATATAACTAATATGTATATAATAATATGTATAATATTTATAATATATACCAACAATAGCAGCAACAACAATAACAATATGATTTGTAATAACTTAATATATATAATGCATAATTTTATCTCTTAACAATAACAATAATAATAATAATAATAGTAATATGTATATAATATATGTATAATAATAATATATGTATAATAATAATAATAATAACCAATATAATAATATAATAATGTTATAATAATAATAATAATAATAATATCTTCTTCTTAATAACAATAACTTAATAATATATGTATAAATATATAGTAATAATAATATATATATAATAATAATGTATATGTATATAATAATAATAATATAATATTTAAATATATCAATTATAAAAGTACAACTTAATAATAATATAAATATAACGCCTCTTATATATAGCAATAATATGTAGCAACAATAACCAATAACAACAAGAAACCAACAGCTCTATATATATATATACATATATACTCTTAACAATAACTTAATATAATATAATAATAATAATAACTAATAATATGTATATATAATAATAATAATACGTAATAATAATATAATAATAATAATAATATATGTAATAACAATAATATATATATATGTAATAATAACTAATAATATGTATATGTAATAACAACCAACAATAATATAATAACTTATATAACAATATATATACACTATAACACTTACCTTTATACTTTTTGGATTGAATCAGTGTGACGCTTGGGCATGAATGCTCCCAACCAAAACTTTGACTTCTGTCATAAAAGTTGACAATGTTAATCGTAGGCAGTCGGAAGTATTTTCGTCAGTTAAAATTGACCTTTGTTTAGTTTTCATTAAATTTAAATATGAAAATGCTGATTCACACAGATACGTGGATCCAAAGCAGGAATGTAAATATTGGCTACATTTTTTTAAATTACAATATTTTTCCTTACAAACAAGTTTCCAAAAATGACTTTCTGAAGACCTAGCTTTTAGAAATATGTCAGATCTTCCACTATAACTTTATTCAATTTAAATTGCTCAGCAAATTTACTTGATATGAATTGTTCTCTGTGAGCTCGTTGAATGGATAAATGACACTGAATCAACTCTTCGAATTTGGATAAATCATCAAATCTGATTTCAAAGTCATGAAAAATAGCACTAATTTCTTCAACATATTTTTCGATGTTGAAAATGAATGGGGGATGTTTTTGTATGTGACCTTGAATATTTGAAAATCTATCAAATTTCTGGTTTTCAAATCCCCCCTGATCATGGTCATTGCTTGGTTCTTGAGATCAGCAACGCTACTCAGCATATTACCTATTGTTTTATTTTTCCCTGTAATTTGAAGTTCAGTGAACTTAGTGTGCCCGTAAAATCTGCCAAAAATGACAAATTACAGACATTCTGGATTTCGCAATTGATGATAATCTTCATTTATTTCATCAAGAAAACTAACGACATCATTTAACGTCGGGAAACAGTTGCAAAATTTACTTCAGCTAAGCCACCTAACATCCGTGTGCAGAAAGAAATCTTGTTCACTCTCTCTCCCGAGAGTATTTAAAGAGACGCCTTTTCAGGGATTTACCTCTAATGGAGTTGACGATTTTAAAAGTAATATCCATGGCATCTTTCGTATTAAGTCTCTTGCTGGCTAAAACATTTTGATGAATGATGCAATGACAACTTAAAAAGTTTGTAAAGTCTTCATCTTTCTTACATAAATCTTTGAATCCATTACATTCACCATTCATTCACCATTCACTGTGGTAATTGACATAAGTTTTCTTAGTGACAATTGAATCTTATCAACATACGCTTTGAATCCTTGAAAAATATCAACATCTCGAGTTCTTCCTTTCAACGAAAACATACCTAACAATTCCTATTTAAAGAAAAATCCTCAAATACCATTCTGATAAAAATCGGCAACAGAGCGATGCACTGACATCGGTCGAGTCATCCAACTGTAGAGAAAATGAAGTACATTGATCAATGTATTTTGAACGCTTTTGATTTGCATTATGACTCATAGATTCGATACGTCTTATGACTGTATTACGTCAGAGTTGCAGCCTTTTAAAAGCTTTTTTTTATCTCTATTTCTGAAATTTTCGAATAAAGATGCGATATCCACTAAAATCTCCTTTATATATTCTCCATCCGAAAATGACTTGCATTTTCTGGCTATTTTATGACACACTTGAAAGGACGCAATTGATGCAGCCTTCGATTGATCTTTTGGTTTTGTAAACATGCTTCTCTGTGCTGTAAATTTAGATTTCAGTTCATGAATTTTTTTCCTTCTTACTTTACTCCTGAGGGGAAATTCGCTCTTATATTTACTATGAAAAGCACTGAAATGCCTCTCCAAATTCCCCTTCTTTATTATCGCTACGGAGGTGCTAAAATTAAACATCAACATTTTTCTCCAACACTAACAAAAAAGTAGTCTAGCTCCCATTCTTCATGGAAATGGTAAGTTTTTTTTTTTTTTTGGATACACTCATTTTCAAATACAAAAAGAGTAGGTTTTTTATACAGACTAGTCACAACACAACTGGCAACTGGCTCTCCTTCAAGCAAAAAGATTTTGAATTCCGAAGCGTAGCATATATATATATATATATATATATAATATATATATATAATATATATATAATATATATATATATATATATATATATATATATATATATATATATATATATATATATATATATATATATATATATATATATATATATATATATTGATTACGTATATATTTACATGTTTAATTTAAACTAAAGAATACCATAAGGTAGATGCACAGAAGGTTGGCGTACATGCATGGCATACCGCTCGCTGAAGTGCTCACTTCAAAGCGCGCTGCCGTATATGGTACTGTTCGTGCGCAGAGCATAGTTGAAGCGAGCGCTTCAGCGAGCGGTCTGCCATGCATGTACGCCAACCTGATGTACATCTACCCTATGGCATTCTTTAGTTTAAATTAAACATGTAAGTAATATATACGCAATAATCAAAAAAATATTTCATTTTTGAAAAATACTTTTGTGTAAATGTACTCGAAGTCAAAGTTTTATTTGGTAATTTACGTTTTCGAGCAAACGCAAATTTTACGTTTTCGAACACAATATATTTAAATATATGGGTATCAAAGATATCCGAAAAGATAAAATTATCGGAAAAATAATCGTTATCTCATAGTATCTACCCCTTTTTCTAAAATAGTACCATATATATATATTATATATTATATATATAATTATATATATATATATATATATATATATATATAATATATATATATATAATATTATATATATATATCATATATATAGTATATATATATATGGCCAGCATCCCGAAGAGGCCAGGCATGTAACTAGAAACTATAACATCTACAGGAAAATAAATAACATTTTTGATTAGCAGTAATTTCATCGATGCAAACTTAAAAAAAAATTTATTTTATTCTAATATTTATTAATAACACCTTAAAAATTAAAAAAAAATAATAAAATCTTAGACCTGAAATATTGTACGTTCTGATTGACCTTGAAACCTGCATTTGTCTCGAGAGCAAAAGTTGACAAATCCCAATTTTTTTTTACGCTTTGGAGAAAATATTATTTTTTTGTTTTATATATCTCTTTTAGGGGGTTCGAGCCGACGGAGGGACAGAGGGGGGGACGAAGTCCCCCCGTCGTCCCCCGGTAGACTGAGAAACCCCGACTCTATCATCGTTCCTTGTTTACCCGGGGGTTTCGTTAGTAAGTTAAAAAAAAAATCAACATTTGGCAGCCTTTGCTTGTTTCAGTCGGACTAAGTGAGCATCTTCGATTTCTAAAAAAACTGTAATTGCTTTCAAGCAACATGAAATTTAAAAATAAACATTTAGATGATGCTGAGCCAGAAGGAAAGCGAAAGAGGTCTTTACCAATATTTTTTTCCAGTACGAGCGATATAACGAAAACGAGCGAGAGAGTGTTGAGAGAGCTGATGACTGATGTTTTATGCCGTTTGGGTTTTCCGTTGGTATGCCTGTTTCTTTCCGTACTGAGACCTTCAACTTATTACCTTCTGTTTAAAATTCAGATAAATTTATTTAAACAACTAAGAAAAGCCAGGGAAAAGACAAAGTAAACAGATTTTCTATAAGTATAATTTACAACACGATAAATAAAGTTTCAACTGTGTCAAATTCTCGTTTTATAAATCCTAAATCTTTTATAAACCCTAACAGCTACTTGGTTAAATAATGCCCTAGCTACCTAACTAAACAATCAATATACAACGAATTATTGAAATAAGTCACAATCTTGTTGTTCCTTCACAATCCTCATCACGTGATCATCTAGCTCCAAAGAATATCACTGGTAACTGTTTCTCGAACCTTCTGAGGATAAATAGTCTAGTGGAAGAAACAAGAAAACATTAAATCTGAGGCACTCACACTGTTAATTTTCACGATCATTAAATAAATACTTTTTACTTTTCACTATGGAAGACACAAATTTAGAGATCAAATCGAAATAATAACAACCTTTATAAAGTATATCAGTTACTTCCTTTCCATTACACTATATGTTATTTTGAGCCACAAAAATAAACTTTGAAGGCCATTTAAGAAACTATGCCAAACTGTGATATAAAAGTGCAAACAGCTACTTACTAATCATCCTTGGTAATTCATGTTTTAATAACCTTAGTTTTACCCGAGTCATATGCCGCTTGATCCTTATTCAGGCAGAGTTTACACAGCATTCCAACTTTTATGAACAAGTAGGGAGACACCCATTTATGAACTTCTGTTTAATCGCTAGAACCTTTAACTGCTTAATTTCTTATCCTGTGTCCTTTATTGATAGATCCTTAATCGATTTTCAAAGATTATTTTAAGGAAATTAAATTATGTACAGAAATAAATATTTAGAGCATTGAAAATAAAATCAAAAACTTTTATATTATTATTATTATTATTATTATTATTATTATTATTATTATTATTATTATTATTATTATTATTATTATTATTATTATTATTATTATTATTATTATTATTATTATTATTTTATTATTTTATTATTATTAATTATTATTATTATTATTATTATTATTATTATTATTATTATTAGTTATTATTATTATTATTTATTATTATTATTATTATATTATTATTATTATTATTAATTATTATTATTTCTATTATTATTACTACTAGTGCTAGCAGTAAAATCAATAATCAAATTAATATCATCTTTTATTATTCTTAATTAACTTATTTTATTAGTTTGAATTATTTTAAATTATTTTTATTTTAAATTATTTATATATTTTTAATGTATAATTATTATTATTATTATTATCTAAATACTATAATTAGAAATTATAAGTATTATTATAATAATTATTATTATTAATTATTATTATTATTATTTTAATTATTTTGTTAATTTAATCACTATTATTTTATATTATATAAATATTAACGCGTTATTATTATTATTATTATTATTATTATTATTATTATTATTATTATTATTATTATTATTATTATTATTATTATTATTATTATTATTAATTATTATTAATTATTCGTTTAGTTGTTAATATTAATGTGTTCTATTCGGAAAGAGAAAAGTATTTTCATTTATATATAATTTTTACTAATATAATATATTTTTAATTTTATTATTTATAAGTAGTAAAAGTAAAAATATAACCATTTTAATAACTAATATTACTAATTGTTATTAACATTATTACCATTAATTATTATTATTAGAGATTATTAAAATTATTAATGTTATTATAAAAATTATTATTTTTTATTATACTATTATTGATAACGATTATTTATTGTTACCACTATTGTTATAGCTAAGATTTTATTTTTTATATTTTTTGGTATTATTTAATTACGATTGTTTATTTTTATATTATTATTATTATTATTAATTATTATTATTATTATTATTATTATTATTATTGTTATTATTATTAATTATTATTATTATTATTATTCTATTATTATTTTTTATTATTATTTATTAATAATATTCTTATTTTTTAAATTTACATTATTATTATTATTATTATTATTATTATTATTATTATTATTATTATTATTATTATTATTATTATTATTATTATTATTATTATTTTAAGACCAAGATTTACATTAGTTTATCAAAAACGGCTGAGCGTAGGAATGTGAAATTTTCTTTTTCCCTTTTGAAAATAATGTTTCGTTCTGACTCGCTTGATTTTCCGCTCACTTATGTGTGCATGCACATAGTTGAACTTACACATAACAAGTTTCATCATATCAAAAGTGTTTTTGGCTTTTTTAACTTATTTCTCTTTACCTACTGAAGCTATGTCATTTTGCTACACTTATTTTCCAATCCCTTTTATTCCTGTCTATTGGTTCCCCAAATTGTAACTTCGTACGCTCAGCCGTTTTTGGTAAACTTATGTAAATATTATTATTATTGTTGTTATTATTATTATTATTATTATTGTTATTATTATTATTATTATTATTATTATTATTATTATTATTATTATTATTATTATTATTATTATTATTATTATTATTATTTACAGAAACCTTTTATTTGAAAAGATAATAATGTCGGTGGAATTGCTTAGTTCTAAAGAAATACATTTTTAGTTCGGGATATATGGCATCAAATTGCGGGCTCCAAACTCCCATCAATTCGTCAAGTTCTAGTAGTGTTATTCTATCATACTCGAGAAGTTAGATTAGCTATCAGTGAAAGCGCAAACCTAGCTATTCGGGAGTGTAATATATTTTGGAAGAAGGCTAGAATACTTACGAGATCTTTACCTAATTCTGTTAAATAACTAGTGAAATTGTATGATGTTTGGAGGGATCTCCAAAAAGATGCAAAGAAAACACAAGAAGTATACGAGCGCAGAAGACAAGAATTTGCAAGCAATTTGGATAATATCTTCAATATTGCACACGCAGATGCACTAAGTTAATAAAAGTAGAAGAAGATAAAAAAAATTTGCAGCGGCAGAGAGAGCAGGATCGACCCGGCTACTTAGCAGGAGTAGATAAAAAGCTCAAAAGAAAAGAGGAGCGGAGACAAAGAGCTTTGGAAGAAGAAAATCGACGATTAAAATATTGCAACACAGCATCACTTCTTCGGTATATACCTTTACATATTGCAATTTACAAGATGACTCATCTTCAAGTTCCGATTCGAATGTTAAAAGTTCACTCTAGCAAATGAAAACTTTGACAGAGTGAAAAATCTGGGACTACTGCGAAACGAGGAAATAAAGATTTTGTTACTCCGAAGTTAAATAGGTGTCACTTGAGTATAAGAGACTCTGTTTTCCTTCTTCAAGCTGCTTTCGAGGCGCTTGGACATAATATTGATGATTTTCCAATAAATAAGTCGTCTATCCAACGAATTCGTATAGAAAAACAAAAAGGACAAGCCGAAGCCATTAAAATTGATTTTAAAAATAATGTACCTGAAGTCGTTACTCTTCACTGGGATGGTAAATTGTTACCAGCTTTGGACGCTCGAAGCATAAAAGAAGAACGTCTTCCTATAGTAATTTCATTTGGAAATGATAACCAACTAATTGCTGTGCCAAAATTGGACAATTCCAGCTGCAAAATAAAGGCACAAGCTGTCTCGAATGCAATCAGGAACTGTAATCTCGAAGACAAAGTGCAAATCCTCTGTTGTGATACCACGGCCTCGAATACAGGTCGTATCAACGGTGCATGTGTGCTATTAGAGCAGAAATTTGATAGAGATCTCCTTCTTTTCGCTTGCCGCCATCACGTTTGCGAACTTGTGTTGAAAAATGTGTTTAAGTCAAAATGAAACATATCATGACAAGCCCAGATATTCCAATTTTCAAAAGGTTTCAAGAAAATTACAAAAACGTTGATCCCAACAAAATACAATGCAGCAGAAAAATTGTAGAAGCCCACTTCAGTCACTTCGAGATTGAATCATTGTTAGAGTTTTATCAAGCTAAACTGAATGAAATATTTGTGCGAGATGACTATCGAGAGTTAATAGAGCTTTCTATCATATTCATGGGGGGAGATGCCGACCGACGCGAGTTGAAAATCAGATCTCCAGGTGCCATGCACCATGCCCGTTGGATAGCAAGAGCAATTTACTCTCTGAAGATATCACTACTCAACTCTCAGTTCAAGCTAACAAGAGAGAGAATGCAGCACTGCAAGATGTGTGCTCATTTATTGTGCCACTTTATATTAAGCCATGGCTTCAATGTAGTTCCGCGCTAAAAGCGTCTTACCAAGATCTGAGCTTCCTAAAGTCTATGAAGGCATATGAAAATGTAGACGAAAATATTTCAAAGGCAGCATTACAGAAGTTTTCCCAGCATTTATGGTATTTAACTGACGAAGCAACTGTCTTGTCACTATTTGTAGATGAGGTTGACCAAGAAACAAAATGTAGAATGGTAACAAATCTGCAAAAAGAAGAAAATAGAGCCTACTGTAAAAGATATATCCCATCAGAGGGAGAACTTGGAAGTTTATTATACAGTAAGGGTTTTCCTTTATTATATTAGATATCGCTTCTTCTTTTTTCCTAACTATGCCAACAAATTTTATTTTATTTTTATTTCAGTGAAATCCATTGGTGATCTTATATCAGCCAAGAGCAAAGACCTTTTCTCACGTCTCAAAATTAATGATGCTTTTCTGCAGGAATGTCCTTCAACATGGCAGACTAATGCCTTGTTTTTGGAGGCCAAAAATACTGTTTCTTTACTTATAATAGTGAACTATACAGATGAAAGAGCTGTTAAGTTGATGCAAAAATTCCATGGTCTGATTACTGCAGATTAGGAACAAAAGCAATTTTTATTACGTTGTGTACAGGGGTAAAGAAAGATTTATCCCGACTGCCAAAAAGAAATTTTGAAACGAAATAATAACTAATTAAAATTGTAATAGTAAAAGGTAAATAAAATTGTAATATCGATTTAAATCATTTATTGTTTTTATTTTTCTTAAATACATGAAAGGTAAAATCATGGCCTAGTTACTAAATCTTAATTTTAATTTACTAACTTTGAAGTCAATTCGGCTAGGGTTAACGTTGTCGCAGGAGTATAATATTTTGTAAATTAATGTCTAAAATCAAATGTAAAATAATTAGAGGGTATGCGTATCAGATTTCATAAAAAAAATTTTTTTCTACATTATAAGGGACACCCTAATATATTTACTCAAAAAAATAGAAGGGTACAAAGCCCAAATCCACGTCCTCGTCGTCTACCCTGGATTCGACTAACAGAGCTCTGGCTAGGATAGGACAGGCCTAGCAAGCTGCTATCTGAAATTTACCTGCTCAAGAACCTAATATTGCGCCTCGGAACAGGATTGACCTGAGATTGATGACTCGGCATGCCCCTGGACTACGATATAAGGACATAAACTAAAGAATCACGACTATAAATGTGGGTACGCTTGGAGGTAAGGAGGAGGAGGCTGTGGATATGAGGAAGGAAAGAAGACTGGACATATTGGGATTGTGCGAGATGAGATGGGAGGGAGAAGTAATTAAAAGACTGCACGAAGACGAAGACTATGTGATAATATACAAAGGAATGTTGGAAGAGAGAAAACACGGAGTGGCCATAATGGTCAAACCTAGCATATATAAGAACGTGATAGAGACTATAATGATGAATGGGAGGATGATGGCAATAACAGTAAAAACTAAGGGAGAAACGATGAGCTTACAAGCATATGCACCTCACAGCGAAAGACCTACAGTGGAAAAGGAGAGATGCAGAGAAGAGCTACAGAGATTATATAATAGAATGAGAGGAGAAATAAAGGTGGTGATGGGAGACCTGAATGCGCATGTGGGAACGAGAAGAGCTGGAGAGGAGCGAGTGATGGGTGCTTTTGGAGTGGGAGAAAGAAATGAGGAAGGTGAAAGGTTGATAGATCTTGACATGAGAAATGGATTGGCTATTATGAACTCCTACTATAAACATGGAGAGAGTAAAAAGTGGACTTGGTATAGATGGAACTCAGAAGAAGGAAGATATTCTAAAAAATCGATGATAGACTTGATACTTACCAACATCAAAAAGGTATTCACAAATGCCAAGAGCTTGTCGAGTGTATCAATGGACTCTGATCACAGAATGGTGGTAGGTATATTGAGATGGAAAGAAAGAGATCAGCCAAGAAAGATTATAAGAGATAGATACCAAATAAAATAGTTGAAGGACGGGGAAGTAAAACAGAGATTTTATGAAATCTTGAAGGAGGGGAGGAGACGGGTGGAAAACATTGGAGAGACGATAAACGAAAAGTGGAAAAATTTTAAAGAGAAATTGGGAATAGAGGCACAGGATGCGTTGGGTGTGAAGAAGGTTGGTAGAGGAAAAGAAAAGAATGGCATGGTGGAATGAAGAAGTGAATACTGCCATATTCAATAAAAACAAGGAATATAGATTATGGATGAAGGGAAGAAATAAAGTTGAAAGACTAATATACGTAGAGGCCAAGAAAATTGCTGACTATGTAATGAAAAAATCCTGGGAAAGAATTGGGACAGAGCTGGAAGAGGACAAGAAAGGAACAAGAAAATTAATATACTCCCTCCTATACCCCGACAGGGGGGTTAAATGGCAACTCCATCAGCTCAATGGCACTTCGGGAAACTAATAGGGAGACCGCTCTTACAACAACAAACAAGCGGTCGGATGTCTCTGTTTGAAAGGTAAAATCATATCATTTAATAACAAAATTGAAGTAATAAATAATAATAATAATAAATAAATAATAATAATAATAATAATAATAAATAATAATAATAATAATAATAATAATAATAATAATAATAATAATAATAATAATAATAATAATAATAATAATAATAATAATAATAATAATAATAATAATAATAATAATAATAATAATAATAATAATAATAATAATAATAATAGTTGAAATAAGTGATACTGCTAAAAATGATTTTATATATAAAAATATATTAAATGTTAACAATAATAACAATCCTATTGTAAATAATGAATGAAATAAAAAATTTATGTAATATAAACGATGAAGAAATTTTGCGAGAAATTGAAAAAGAGAAAGCGGCTATCGCTGAAGTTTTCAAGAATAAAAATGTAACTTCAAGTAATGTAGCAATAAATAGTTCTAATTTGCATGCCGGATATATATTTTCTAATAAAGTAATTATAAATAACTCTGAGGTTGAACCGTAGGAAAAGGTGAAATGTGCAGGGAGTAGGAGTCGTGAGTTGCCAACTGTCACTTTTTTAAGTTCAGAAATTAAGCGTTGCACTTGTGATACAGATAATAAAGCCGATCAAACGACAGATGGTACTACTACGAGTACTGATCTAAGCATGAAGCATTATATGACATTTAATAGCACAGATAAACGAGAATATGTTGTAGATAGTGGGTCGGAAATAGATATTTATGCAGCTAGCTCCAATGATTGGCCCGATTGGGTATATTTTAGCTTAAAATGATTAAAAAAAAACTATAAACGACATTAAAGATGTAATGTTAGATATCGGTTTGAATAAAAATTTTATGTTGCTGATTTAAAAATGAATATATTAGGATTACCTTTTTTAAAAAGATAAAAGGTTTGGTATAAATTATGAGCAAGACATATTAATAGACCCCACTACGAATAATATTGTAAAATTAAATAAAGACCTCCTCGTAAACCATTTTCATGTGCACGTAATTTTTTGAGACAACCTGTCTCTCACTCAGACTCTTCCCTCTTTGCCTATTAGTCTTCTATTCTCTTTAAATGATGCAATTCATCCATATAAAGATTTATTTTTAAACCCTTATATAAAAGAAAATAATTATATTAAAGGAAAACAACAAAACCTCTGGGTTGAGATATTCGGAAAATACGGGGAGAGAAAGAGGGAGGAGTTAAGGTGGCTGAATTTGAAAGTAAAACAGAGAAGAATTTGAACAATGAGGCTGATGTTCTCCCGGAGATAATTTTAAGAGAGCTGCCTCACGCCTTCCCCTACAAAGAGAAAATAAAGGGAGAACCCGTTCGACTGCCTCCACGAAAGAATCTCACATGATAAAATGGTAGCTATATATGAGAACTGAATGAACTAGTAGCTACGGGGGTATTAAAAAGCCACCTGGGCCTTTCCGCTCCATAGGGAGAATCACCCAGGACCCAGTTTTAGGGAAAAGCCAGATGAAAATAAAAGAATTATTCTAAGAGCAAACTGATTAGCGAACAAAGTAAATTGTAAAAACACGCGAGGAGAGGATAAACCGAGATCTCAAACAGTGAAATCTCTGCATTTTGCGCGCCAGAAGAGGGAGAAAGCTTTCTCTATTAACACATTAGACGAACCACTGCGTACGGAAACCATAGCAGCAATGATTGTAGATTAATTTTAATCTCACCTTACTGATACAGGTTACTCTAGAAAATATTCCTTTCCTCTCATCTTTCATCTTGAATTATTGACTGAGCAGAAATTTAGTAAACCGGAACATGAGGAAATAGTAAAGACCATATCTAAAGACTGACCCTTGGAGCACTTGATAATATAAACAAGGCAGAAGATCCTTTTTTTATATATGTCAGTTACTACAAGACGTGAAAAAGTGTATATGATTATGTAACTAAAGCTTCGTTGATATATTGATCACAATGAATAAATTATTATAAATTTCTATGTATTGAAAGGAGTACTTGTGCGGAAATGATTAGCTAATGTTATGGAACATATGTATTTACACATTAGCGGATTGACGATTGCCATGGAGAGCATTGATAGAATGCGAGTGTTATTATATGGGCAGATAAAGAGATCCTCTTCAAATCCAATCTGGTGAAGAAGATAGAAATAAGACTGAAATTCGGTAATTGTCGCGAGAGCATAGCACTAAAGAGTGTGTGAGCAGAATATTGACGGCGGTCACAGGTGAAGAAGCTAAGTCCGGAGAGTTAATCAATTTAGATTCAGCTGCGTAGAAAATGGTGTACCAACGCAACATAGAAAACGTAAAGACACCAAAAATCATTTTGCTGTTTCGCGACTATTCTCACATCGCTACGACCGAGAACATAGGTGACAGAGTATGTTTACATGTGGGCCAAATGTTTAAACGTATGTTGTTCCCACTGAGATCTAGTTGTTCACATTCGTTTTACCATCCCCAATTTTCAGTCCGGGCCACGAATGTATTTCACCGTCAACAGGATCGAAATAGGGTTGATATATGAGGATAGGGTAAATTCCTCCTTTGGCTCTGCGCTCACATATATAAGTTGGATCTCGGAGAAAAAATGAAGTGGGAGAGAGCGAGCGATATAGTAGGCGAGCGGGACTATGAGGGTTACGTGCTGAGTGATTCTTCAGCAGTAGTTCAGAAGGTTTGAAGAAAGTAGCTCAAGCGGGGAGGACAAGCTGTCAAATACACTTGCTTTTAAGAAAGAACAACGTGGGATCGACCCACAGCGTGGTCGACACCGGGCAGGTGTCTCACTCATCTCTAGAGCCACGTTTGACGCCTTACAAAGAAAGGAGAACACATAGCCTGATGCAGACGTCTCAAAACCGTTTAAAGGGTTAAATGCAAGAGTTATCGGAAGTAATTAGATAGCGTCGACAAAGCATAGAAGGCCCGCGTAGCAGGTCATGATCATAAACAACCAAAATAGAGAATACCTTAGCACCAATATAATTCTCAGAGAGCACAGTTAAAACCTGTTCAAAGCGCCCAGATGATCTTTAGGCGATAAATCGTAAGATTCCGCTACGAATTTTAGATGAATCTTGGGAAGATTGTTTTTCTCAAACGAAAGTGATGGGAGCTTTCAATCACCTTCGAGCAGAGAAGAATCCATTGGAAATTCACGGAGATTTCGGAACTGCTGCCTATCACCTGAGGAGAGAGAATGACACCCCGGTTCCTCCCACCTGACCCTGCGAACGATAGTTCAAAGAAAGAACCGCAGAGAGAGAGAGATGCGCAGAGTAAGCTAAGCAGATAAATATATAGATATGTAAGAAGAATGTGAGGGGATAATGGTAGACTATCTAGCTACATATTGTATTGAATAATATATATATGTATATTGAGCTGTCCAATATAAATTATATATATAATTATTATATATAACCAATATTATATAATATATAATATAATATGATTGAATAAGTCACTAATATGCTATATAGCAAATATGGGATTATTACTACTTGCATAATATTTTGCATGCGATCTGTAAATACGTAAAACGTTAATATAATAAATTTATTTAGTGTAGAAAACCCTCAATCAACATTTTTCGTGTCCTTCCTAGCAATATTCAGAGAGTTCTTTAGCTGTCTCATTTAATGTTATCCAAGTCTGGTATACCAGTCGTTCTATACTGTAACCATCCTTAAAATTGTAATCATCGCATCTATAATAAATATTTATATATAATCATCAAATGTGAATATAATATATTATCTGTGATGTAAAGACTTATATTTTATATAACCTAACCGATAATTAATATATATATGAATATTATAAATAAAACTACTTATACATTATATCGATATATAAATAATAGATTATATTAATTTTATTTATAACTAAAATTATTACAATATAAATTATAGTTCGTATTAGAGTACTTTCTATTATGTATTTATACTTATTAATATTGGCTATTATACTCTTATTATATATATTGTTCATATAATTATTTTTTGATCGTTCGGGTTAATAATTATTAACACGACAACTGCCATATTCTGCTATACTGCTATCTTAAAGTTGTTGATACGATTTTTAATATTTTTGATAATTATTATATATAGTTACTGACGATATTATAACTATCAGTCGCTGAGAGAAATACTAACTTCTAATAATTAATCTATACTAATAATAATTTATATATATATATATATTATATATGGGTCTAATTAATAATAATATTGAATTCGATATTATAAGCATACTACTTCAGGTAATAGTATATCTCATCTATGTTATAATATAATTCAAGTAATAATTGCTTATGATCAGAGTATTATTAACCTATATCTTCGAATGAATGGGTCATGCTCTTATCGCATTCTAAGGACCCGCTATCGTTATACTAATCCGACTCATTCTACATCAACTCATGATGGCGCTCAAGTATATCCATTAAACTTTCATAGATGTCATAAGGACACCGGACAATCTGTTCTCGTCATAGTTCTTTTATTAATATGGTTTGGTTTTTCATAACTTGTTCCTATGAAAAAAATTTGATAAATTATCGTTTCTTCAGTTATGGTGACACTTCTGCTACCTTAGGTCAGATTTATTCTTACACTTATTAAGTTCGAGTCGAGTATCACGAGAAATATAAGACCTATACTGTCTAAAAATATATAATAATATTTTATATATATATAGGTATATAATTCATATAAAATTGATCGTATCTATATACCCGAGTAATAATATTATTATTTTATACTACAATTTAGTATAACCTGTAATATCTACGATCCTGTCAAATATATATTATAATATAATAATACTCCGATTTAGGCCTCCTATCTAGATATATCTGATAATATGAGGTAATAACTGTTACATTAATTACTGGCAATAATTATTATTAGACAGAAATAATTTATATAATTCTAATATTATATCTTAATTTAATTATAGATATTGTTAATATTTATTTTGTTCTGTTACGAAGGTAAGCTGGGATCAGTTATTTTGAGTTAACATGTACTTTTGGATATTATATTGCGTAATTATAAAATGCTATTTTATTTATATATTGAGTATATATTTTGCTTGATCTGCAAGTTTTTATTGAACTCATCTAGTCATTCTCCTTAGTAACACTGAGAGTATCCAGTGTGTCTTACCCCATTGGTTCCTTCTAATATATTTTACAGTTTTATCTTCTTATGAGTCGGATGACAAGCTAGTGTAACTGCAAACTTTTTAGGACCGCTAACTCGATGATTTCGGCTGGTGCTTGGCGCTTAATTATTGCTGATGCTTTTTTTAGATTTTTTCCAGGTTGTCAGTTTTCATAGATTTGGCAATATGAAGTTTCGTGGATTATCTATTTGATCTTCGGGCTCTACGTCTCATATTTGAGAAGAGAGCTTTTGTCTTGCTCGCGATATATAGTTTAGAAATATTTCCTCTCTTTTCTGTATTCAGACCCATATTTTGGTCAAGTCAGTGGACCGTGGAGTTTTCGCCACGCTGTCTTTTCTGTCCTGGATACAAATTATTATTTATTAACTTTTTGAATTATTTACCATATGCATCTCTAGTAGTCGAAAGAAGATCTTTCAAAGATATAGATACCTTATATTATTATAAAACACACCAAAAGTAGAGAAATCGGCGTAGTAAAAAACGTGCGACGAAAGTGTCGCAATCGGCCATAAACTGACCAACCTATATAAATACAAATACAATATATAAATTAAATATTATTAAATTAAATAAAAAAAAATAAATAATAATAAATAAAAAAT
>JABUQX010075315.1:27500-39390 GCA_015478945.1 Trachelipus rathkii
AGACCATTAATCATCTGAAAAGGAACAAAATAAAAAAACGCTATTACTCAAAACATGGACATAATAATAATATACTGCTTTAAGATAAACGGAGTAAATTTATTATTAAGGAAATATCCTCAATGACATATATAATAATATAACTACTCCTATTTAAAGATAAAGTAGATGATCATAAAATGCTACAAAATTCAAAAATTCTCCAAATTCGTGATCAAAAAACATAAGCTTTCACTAGTATCTGGCGAGAGCCTGTTCCTTTTTTGGGGTGTTTAAATTCCCACCTACCCTAAAAATATGCTCCCTCTCGACTGATGAGGGAGGGGGGTGATAATTATTTTTCTTGCAAGTACTGATAATAATGGAAACCTGGGCCCATTAACCTTGGAACATTTTCATGCCACCACATGAAAGGATTCCTTTCTGTAGGCAGCATTCTCTCCAATGTTTTTGTTTGAGCCTCATCTAATCTTTCACAGATTGCCAATTTGAATTATCTTTGTTTCTCCTCGATGACTGTCTCTTTCATTTTTTTCGATGGGGTTCCTTGGTGTGATTCCCTTTGAAGGTGAATGAGATTTTAATGCAATTTCGACCATGAACTAATCAAAGTTCTAACAAATCCAAACCTCTTCATCTTCAGTAGGTTTTATTTGCTGAAAAGCCCACTATCGTCACTATCAGTGCTGTTGCAGGGGTTGCTGATAAGGCGGCTTCCACTTCTTGTGAATCTTTTTTTTTTTGTCAACGCGAGCAAAGATCCCGGCTAATGCTATTTAAATGCAATTCTAGAGTGGTTCACACATCGGAGATGCCGTTCTTTGTGGGGTTTCAGCTAGCTTAATAAATTCCTTATTCACTTTTATTTTATTTATTTTTTTTTTACAGTTGTCACCGCAAATGTACGGCAGATGAACAGAACGCAAAGGCTTTTAAAAGTAGGGAGATTAAAATTGAGTAAGGAACAAAAGAAATGCAATGAACGTGCAGATAAGACAGAACGCATGGCCTTAAAAGTGAGTATATAAATTGAGTAAGGAAACCCAGAAGATGGATAGAGATTCCACTGAACAGAAGGATGGCAGGAAAGAAATAAGCCACCGCAGCGAACTAGTCTGGAGTTACTAATATCAACACAAAGCTCATGTGCCGACACAGCACCCTTTGTACTACGGGGGCGTCGTAAAGGTAGTGGTAGCGCGAGTGGGAGGTTTTCCTCGAGCAACTTGCCGGTAACTGTTACCTATAGAAAGAGTAAAACACCAACATCGCGCCGGCAAAGATAGAGGGTCAAGTGAACTAGAAGGTACAGAAGTACAGGAGAGTTTATAAGCCTTTTTGGTCTTTGACTCTACCCTAATCCAAAAGCCGGATGAAACAAGAAACCATCCCCAGATATGAGAGCAGATACTCCATAAAAGGGCAGATGAAACCCTTGTATGGCTGGAGTAACTGAGAAGAGGAAAAGTCTCGCAGTCTAAAACCAGAATTCCCAGTTATCCTTGAAGGTCACCCTAGCAACCCGTTGTGGATGTGAGGTTTCCAAAGAACATTTTTTTGTTTTGTTATTAATGCCAAGGATGTTTAATTGTCAACAAGGAGAGACGGAAGAACCGTCGAAAGAGATCGGAAAGTTAGGTGTCTTAGAGAAGGAGAAGATTTGTAGAAGCTGGTTTTTAAAGAACTAAATTTCACAAGGTTAGAGACAAACCCACCCAGAAATTCTATCCACATCAAGCAGAGTAGATTAAGACGAGAGGCAATTATGGAAGTAAAAGATGGAGCAGAATTGAATGATTATACCCCTAACCGACCTACCACAATATGAGTGGATAGAGTTAGAATTGCAGGTGAGAAGATCATTAATGAAAGCAGGAATAAAAAGTAGAAAAGAGATAATATAGAACCCTGAGGAACACCACTATGACAGAGAAAAAGAGAAGTCGCCCCATCAACACTAGCCAATATTGAGAGAATGGATCTGCAACTGATTTGAAAAGAAAGCTAGACAAGTAAGCAAAGAGAAGAGAAGACAAAGGAGGGGAGCTTGGAAGCAGTGGCGCGTGTCATAGCCCGGTCGATGCTTGGATAATGTCAAGCGCCTCACGCAACAGTCTCCCCGTAGTTCCTCAGGGCGGAAAACCATAAATCTGTTATATAGATATGGAAGGGGGAAGGGGGGGGGGAGGGAAAGTATATCGCTAGTGACCTCGAAGTGCCGAAAGCCGTACTGGCGATCGGAAGAAGGGAATGAGATTTCAGATGGTCTAAGAAGTGAAGAGTTTGAGAAGGGTTTCAAAGATCTTAAAAAGAAAAACAAGTTAGAGCTATAGGGCGATAGTTAAGAAGGATCAGAGCGGCTACCTTCTTCGGAAAAGGTTGGGCATATGCGCGCTTCACTGAGGGAAATGCTAGTATTGAGGCATAGAGGATATATTTGAACGAGGGGCGGGGTCAGCATGGAAGCATACTCCCTCAAAACTCGGGGATGGATGCCATCCGGGCGCACCGCGGCATTCATAACGTTCATAGACTATTCAGGATCATATGCACCCGATCAATTTAATATCAAGATAAGACATGGGATTCCTGAGAGGAGAAGGAGGAGTAAGAGGAATGACAGAATCGTTCGGGTTGAGTTAGAGAAAATAGGAAGGCCGAAGAGATTGGCCTTTAAAGTTGGAGTATTAGCAACTGAACCATCAGAGCGAATAAGAGGAGAGAAGGATGATAGATTTAAAGAAGTTGTTAGAGATGCTTTTTGGCAAGAGGCCACAGAAAGATTGTCAGTAGGAGAGCCAAGGAGGTCAGGCACTTTCGTTTAATGAAAGTCTCACTTTGCCGTCGAAGAGTACCTCTGCAACGAATTTTCTAGCTGAATGAAAATTTAGCAAGAATGATAGGAGAACGAGAATTTTTCCACATCCGATATGCACTGTCTCTAGCTTTAATGGCCAGAGAACAAGCACGATCGAACCATAGGTTTGAGGAGAAAAAAGATTTTACGTATATCTAGTCTATCAAGAATTGCCCCCCCTCAAAAAAAAAAATCCCATAACGATTACAGCTCCCAACTTTATCGACAGAAGCTGAAGCGTCTTGAGAGTCAAAGCAGTTACTCCAATTATAGTTAGCGTAGAAGCAACGCACATAGGGCAAGAATAGTTAGCGATCAAAGTGCCGGAAAAAACGCATAGGGCAGGATGGAGCTGTTGGAGAGAAAGTATTAAAATTAAGAGATATAAGGTTGTGGTTTATAGAGAGAAGGACTAGTGGTGAAACATAGGTCAAGTATGTTCAAGAATTGGTTGGAAGATCGGGGGGGGGGGGGGGGGGGGGGGGACGAAATGTGTGCAGGTTCTTTTAATTAGTTGCTCAGATCGTTGAGAATACGAATGATTCGGCTTCCTCCCACCTAAATCAGTATGAGAGGAAGCCCAATCCATTCAGTGTTGTGTACATGTGAAATCCCAAATGAGGCCTCAATGTAATTTGGATGAGAGATATACAGTTTCGTAAGAAGTAGAAGGTAATTTCAAAAAGGCATGAAAAATCTGTTCTGTTAGGAGAAATAGTAGAAGCACAAGATTATAGTAGAAGGAAGGAAAGATTTAGCCACCAGAACATCGAGTTAGGCAGATTGGAATTCTCGATACGTGAAATAGGAGTGTTTTATGTTAAATAGGCAATTACTACACTCAAAAAAAAAAAAAATAAAAAAAAAAAAAAAAGACAAACATACAGACAAAAACCAAAGGAGAGATGAGAAAAAATTATTAGCATGCAAAAGCCTAAATTTAAAACTTGAATTTTTAAAACGCTAAAACCCTATTTACAGTAAATATCTAAAATATTAATAATAATCCAGAAAGTTTAAAAACATTCGCGCAATAACACACACTCACGAAATTGCGTACAAAAAAGAAAAATAAATTTTTATTGGTCAACTAAAAAAGTGGAAGCTAAATCTTTAAAAATTATAATAATGGCTATTCAAATAAGTAAATGTTACGCTAAATCAAAGTTGGAGAAACGCTAAAAATCTAAGTTAAAAAGAAGTCGAAGGAAAAAAAAAACAACCTAGTACTACCGGTATCTATATATATCGAAACTAAATTTATTATTTAATCTAAAAGTTTCTCATATTTTTTCACCCAAAAAGTAAGAAGTATCGGCCAAGTATCGGCCATTTTAACCGATACCCAAAGAAATGGCCGATACTACCGATACTGATACTATCGGTACATCCCTATCGATAATATTTAGTTCTCGATTGTCCTATAAAGTTATAATCGATATTGACCATTTATTCGTAGCACCACTTTTTCTTAATAGCAGACGTATAATTTATTTCCACCTTGCATTTTATTTAGTTTTGTGCCCTGACATTTGCTCTGATTTTTATATTTTATCACTGAAGGCGGGTAACATTGAGAATAAATTCGTGTTTTTTTTTATTATAAATTTCTGAGAATGTGCGTATATATACTGGTAAATAATACAATGCTTAAACACGTTAAAATAAGCAGTGATAGTTACTATTTATTAATTACAATACTTAAACGCGAGAATAAAATTGTGGTGGTAAAAATTGCATTATGTGTCCTTGGTAGCTTATTCCATTATAAATAGTCATATTTTTACAACATATATTTTAATATTTTTATAATATTTGATATTATATTTTACTATTACCATATTTTTACCAAAATTTTATGGAACGTGTCACCACCAAATTTCAGATAATTGTTATTCTACAGTCAACATAAATGATGGATAAAATAATATAACATTGGTACCCACATCGAAATTCTAAACAAGCTAAATATATTATATATATATATATTATAATAATATATATATATATATATATATATATAATATATATATTATATATAATATATATATATAATATATTTATATATACTTCTTAATATATATATATAATAACGTATAACATATATATATAATTTTTCAAATATTTTGGAATATTTCCCAAACGCAGGAAGAAACTACTTAGGGACGTCATTATCCGGTTATCCGGCCGGATAACAATGATATCCGGCCAGATACCGGATAGTCAAAAACTTGGCCGGATACCGGATAGTTGCCGGATATCCGGCCCATCCCTATATAATAACACAAGTTTATGGTCCACACATGCAGTCTACATTAATATACTACTTATAACTAAAAACCTTTCAAATTGGGCTTCTTCTAAATATATTATATAATATGATTCCCAAACCATCCATATACCTATCCAATCCTTTCTTAAATGTTGCAACTCGAGTCACACTCGAACGCACCTCCTCTGGCATGAACCATTTCCAGAAATTAACAACCTTATTACTGAATGCATACTTTCTTATATACAAGATGGCATGCTTTCTCTTAATTTTTTCTTTATTATGCCCCCTGGTCACCTTGTCCATCGCTCACTATGAAATTTAATTGTCTGTATTATCAGTAGTGTAAATATTTTCTGGTAGAACTTGTATCATGTCCTCTCTGAGAAATCTCTTTCTACAGAAAACATTCCTAACTCCTTCAGCCTCTTCTCATAGCTCATTAGACTCCAAACCCCGGAAATCATCCTGTTGCCCTACGTTGTACCTCTCTTCTAGCATATCTAAGTCTTCTCTTTAAATAAGGGGCCCAAACTTGTGCACAATACTTTATTACTGGCCTAACATAGCTATTATACAGTTTACTTTTAATCCCAATTCATATTGTAGTTAAAACTTTTATTTGAGTAACCTAGGTGAAGAACCTTAACACTTTTTTACTTATTAAAATCATTTGCCACTTAATGGCCCACACCATAAGTTTATCAAGATCTTTTTGAATCTCTATACATCCTTCACTTTTCCTAACTGTGGTGGCCACTTTGGTATCATTGCAAACTTAGAAACCTTACATTTAAGTCCCTGGTCTTAAATCATTTATAATATGAGGAAAATAGTGGCCCCAGCACTGAAACCTGTGGGACACCAACAAAACTCTTCACTATTTCCCATGTTGATTTTATGCCATTTAGTTGTACACACTGGTTTCTATTTTCGCAACAACTCTTTAATCCAACATGTTACCACTCCACCTATACCACATTGCAATAACTTCTTCATCAGCCTTATGTAGGGAACCTTATGTATCAAAAGCTTTGCCAAAGTCTAAAATATATAATATCACTGAATCTCTCGGTCAATGCAGTTCCAGTAAAATGTATTCCATAAATTCTAAAAAGTTTGTCTGACATGACCTACCCTTTCTGAAACCGTGCTGGGAGTCATACAATACCTTGTTATCTTCTAAATATTTCTCTATATGACCTTTCAGTAACTTTTCCAGAACCTTTACAACCAGAGATGTTAAGCTAACTGGCCTATAATTTCCCAAATCTTCCTTACTACCTTTCTTATAAATAGGCACAACATATGCCGTTTTCCACATCTGGTACCTCACCAAATGTTATAGATTCGCTTAAAAAAATCAAATACAGTGCCCTTGCAATGCTGTTACCTACCCTCTTCTTCAGAATTCTACCATATAGCTATACCATCAGGGCCCACGATGCACTTTTAGCTTAACTAACGATGAAAGTATGGTGGGTGAGGTTAGAGTTGAAGAGAATTTAGGACTTAGTGACCATAATATAATTAGATTTAGCGTCGGGCGGGGTGACTTGGACCACTTTAGGTATAACTTCGTCTCCCGACTCTCCCCTAATGCACTTTTTTTGGAACATTTGTTTTTTTGTAAATCAATGGCCCTATGTAGTGACTGGGCAACTAATATTGCTAATTTAATTTTCATCATATAATGTTTTATTTAAGATTGAATAACGCCGAGCACCCTGACCTTGGAGGGTGAAGCGGACCACCATTGAGGGGTGACTCGGACCATCTGTTTAAAATTCATCTTTTTACGTATAATTTCAATTTTATATATTTAATTTTTATTAATATAATTAATATTTTCATATTAAAATTCGTAATAAGTAATAAAATGTCAATTAATGATAAATAAAATTACGAATATAATAAGGTGGTCCGATTCACTCCTCTCCGCCCAAAAATTTTGGCACTTTTTATAGGCATATGTTTGCATTAAAATTTTCATTTTAAAAAAAAAAATTGGAACTTAAATTTAAGTAAAAACGATCAAATTTAAAATAATTATTTAATATGGGAAAATAATACGTAAAATACGAAAACAATGGTGGTCCGAGCCACCCCTCCATCAATTTTTTTACGGCGGGTTTGAATTCGGACCAAGTTAGGCCCCGATTTTTTTGCCACTAATACGGCTTGGATCAAAAATTTACTTTGCCAGTTTAAAGCTAACATACTCGAGTGTATCCACTGAAAAAATAATTAAAATCGATCCACCAATTTTTCATTTTATACGAAAGTTAAAAAAACTTCGCACATTTTTCAAAAGTGAAAATTCTATTGAAGGACATTTTGTACCCTAATTTCTAACATTTTTTAAAAATATAAAAACTTTCTAGAATTAAATATGATCAGTATCATCTTCTTCACACCTATATCTTCTCTAATTACTTCATTCCTTATTCTGTCTCTCCTACTCTTTCCAATCATAGTTCTTAATACCCTCATCTCCGCCGCTTGTATTCTACTCTCCTCTCTTCTCGTTGTTGTCGCATGTTTCCGCTCCGTAAACAGCAGCATCGGAGTCAGTATACTGTTAAAAATCACTTTTTTTAACCTCTTATTCCGATGTTTTTATCTTTCATCATGGGGTACACAGCTTTCATAACTAATCCATACTTTTCCATTCGTCGCGTAATCTCTCCTCCACTTCCTCCCCTTCTGCTAAAACATCCTCCGAGATAGTTGCAGGTATTTACCGCCTTCACCTCCTCCCCTCTCACCACCATCCTCATCCCCTCCTCATTTCCTCCGGTTATTGTTAATATCTCTGTTTCTGTATGTTCATCCTCATCCCTGCTTCCTCCAACTCCTCTGTAAACAAACTCCACCACCTCTCGATCGTCTCCTCTCTCTCAGCTCAACATGCCAGATTCGTCGCGCATATGCATTATGTCCCCTTCAAATTTCTCCCAGTTTTTCTTTCCTCACTTTCCTTAAATCACCACGTCTAAATAAATAATTAAACAGCGTGGAGAATATAAAAACATCTCCCCTGTTCAACTCCTGTTTTCACTCTCAACCATCCTTCTCCGTTCTTGCACTCAGTTCCTACATTACACTGCATTTCTCGTACATTACTTTTATATTGCCTTCTTTAATCTACCCCTCACTCCAATAATTCCTCTCCCATAGCTCTCAGCAGAGCTTTTTTCCTTGGACACGAAATCAAATCCTTTTGCAGGTCGATGAAACGCTACAAAGAAATCTCTTGCCATTTCCAGCATCTTCTCCGAGACCATTCTGTGTGAATAAGGGGTCCGTCGTTCCTCTTCCTCTTCTATACCCGTACTGTCTTCTCCGAGTCTTGGCTCACCTTCTCTCTCTCTCGGCCTCCTCTCCAATATTCTTCCGTATATTTTCGCCCAGAAATGGTCCAATCAGTGAAAAGCCTCTATAATTAATTACAAGCTCTGCATCTCCCTTTACCTTTTAATATATCGGTATTTATTAATTGCTTTGCCCGGCACCTTTCCGGCACCTTTCCTCTCTCCAACACTTGTCATCAAAAACTGATGATTCTCCACTCAGCTCCTCTCCTCCCTCAACCACCAACTCCACAGCCACTCCATCCTCTCCTGGGGCTTTAACCTTCTTCATCCTTTTTTAATAGCCTCCTCATATTCTTCTACCGTTATCTCTCCGCCTTCCTCCTCCTCTTCCTCCTCCCTCGTCTGATCTAAAGCTTCTTCCTCTTGTTTCTCTGTATTCTACATTTAGCAGATCTTCGTAGTATTCAGTCCAATCTATCATTTCTTTCTTCGGTCTCTACAAAGAATCTCTCCGTTTTTCTTACTTTTATATTTCTAGTTTACGGTTTTTGGTTTCTGTACGCCTTCAACCATCTAAATAATCTTTTTCTTCCCTCGCCCACATCTCTCGTTATTTCCTCCTGCCATTCTCTCCCGCCTCATCTTTTTTGCCCTTTCCTCTTTAATTCTCTCTGCCTCATTTCCTTTGCCTGTACCATATTCCTCCCTTGCTGCCGCTGTTCTTCTTTTCAACCCCTTTTCCTCATTTTCCCTGTTTTACTTTAATTGCTTTTTTTCACTTCTTCGTTCCACCTTGGTGATTCCTCTTTTCCTAAGTAACCTCCTACCCATCTTTTAACAAGAGTTTTCTCGGCCACTTCCTTAATGACATCCTGCAAGTCTTTGTTTTCTTCTTCATTCCCTTAGGGTTCCTGCATTTCCCGTTCATAATTTCGTCTCGTTTCTTGTTCTTCTAACTTCTCCACTCTGATCACTGCCCTCTTCTGCTCATTTACTCCTCCCTCCCCTCTTATCTTCATGTCCGCCACCAACCAGTCTATGATCCGCATCTAAGGACACTCCCGGGATCACTTTTAACATTCCTTACCATCCTTTTATCGGAGACTGTCATGTGTCTATCAACGATTTTTGATCGAATTGTTGCGTTACCTGTTTCCTCTTTACCTCGTAAAGATGTGAGAATCTCTGTGCTTGAAAAACGGCGTGTTTCATTATTTTTAGTCGTTTCTCACACAAAATCAATCAAGCCTCTCGCTCCATGTTTCTTGTATCCTCTCCAATGGTCCAAATACTCTCTCCATCTCTCTTCTCTTTCCTACTCTGCGTTAAAATCTCCCATCAACACACATGCACCTCTCCCCCTCCTCCTCCATCCCCACCTCTTCCTCCATCAATTCCATAAATCTAGTTTTTTCCTCCTCTGAGTGCCCCTGTTGTGGTGCTTATATCTGGTATATTCTATATTTTATCCGGCCTATCTTCAATACGCTTCGTTTCAAAGTTACGTGATGTTGTTTGATGCGTCGTTACTTTGTATCCGGAGATTTTGGGTATTCTAATGTCTAATGTAATGTATGCGTTGGCATACATCTGTGTACTCCGAGGGTTGAAAGAGGTAACAATAGGAATATTTTATTAAACAACGTGTGTGTTTTTACGCGAGGTTGTAAAGCAAACAATGGTAGCTTGTTATGAAATCATTTTATTTTGGAAATTACAGGAGGTGTTCAAAGTGTCTGCCCTGTACCTGATTACATTCGTTACATCGCCGTGCCATTGCCTGTCGGACTCTACCGAGCATGCCCTCGCTGTGTCTAATTTGATCAAACGCAGTGAATATTCGCCGAATCAGTTCCTCTCTTGTGTTGACTGGGTTAATATACACAACACTCTTCACATGCCCCCAAAGAAAATAATCTAGGGGCGTGAGGTCGGGCGATCATGCAGGCCATGCAACAGGTCCCCCTCTCCCTATCCATTTGTCAGTGTAGACTCTGTTCAGATGCGCACGTACTTGGTGGCTGAAGTGCGCTGGAACGCCATCATGTTGGAACCACATGTCTCTTACGGGTCGCAAGGGGTATGTCGTCCATGAGCTACGGAAGCGTGTTCTGGAGTAGTTGCAGGTTCGCAGGTCCATCCAAACGGTGTGGAATGATGACAGGTCCCAGCATAATCCCCAAGAATTCCACCCCAGATGTTTACGGTAAATTTCGCCTGGTGAAACTCTGATGAACATTGCGTGCGGATTGGCCTCGTCCCATATGTGGCTGTTTCTGCTGTTGAAGTAGCCATCACGTGTGAAGCACGCCTCATCGGTAAACAAGACATGTGCAGGAAAGGCAGGGATATCGATGTTCCATTGCAGAACCACCAAGGCAAATCGCAACATGGGTGCGAAAGTCGTTTGGGCCCAAAGTCCTTGTACTTTCTGTAGGTGGTATGCATGGAGGCTTTGTCTTGCAAGACCCGAACCACAACGACTGATTTGACCCCATGCGCATGGGGCAATTGCGCGTGGCTAGTCGACGGGTCGTTTGGGCGACTCTCTCAAGCACCTCTTCTTCAAACGCAGGAGTCCTCGTATTACTCGGTCTTTCCACCAATGCACCGAGGACGAAGGGTCCCATTATCTCAAAGGCGCTGATGAAGGCGAGCAAACATTGTATGGTGGGGGTGATTTCTGTGTGGAAACCGTTCCCGGTACATGAGGTGCGCTCTTCGTCCATTTCCGTTCGCCGCACCATAACACATTATCAAGTCGGTTAACTCGGGAAGAGTGTAGTGATCCATTCGTAATCGATGCCTACACTGTACTGAATCAACGATGAATTGGGCAAGGCAAAGGTGTTGCCACATGTTTTCCGAAGGACGTTAAGCGTACACACATGTACGGACGCACAAACATACGCACGCACAAACGCATTAAAATTGAATAACCCTAAATCGTCGGTAACCTACATGCGACCCGTCACACAACATAAACTAGAGTGTTACCTTCACATCGTCCGTAACTTGAAATGAAGCGTCATACACCATAGCTTATTTTTAACAATAAATGTTCTTATCGTTTGCTCTATCCAGCTCTCCGAGTTTGTCGCAGAGGTTTTTGAAATCAGCTCTATATATATATATATATATAATATATATATATATTACGTATATTATATATACTATATATATATATATATATACATATATATATATATATATATATATATTATATATATATATATATATATAAGTTACTAATAATATTATATAATATATTATAATTATTCCTATAGGGATAAAAATATCGGTATCAAAAGTAATCACCTCAAATTTTTTGGTATTATGTTTCATTTGTTTCATTGTTATAATTGCTCATATTTATGGAGAAATCTGCAATACTGTGATATTTTTGAGTCCAACGGTTGCACAAGTTTAAGGACAAGTTGGGGA
>JABUQX010075316.1:0-20713 GCA_015478945.1 Trachelipus rathkii
CTAATGTAAAATTAACATTGATATGTTTAAGATATGCATGAAAAAGTGTGAGTAGGTACGTTTTTGTATGCTATGTTAGTTACTTTACTGCTGCTAGTTGTGGAACTTGCCTTCAATGTTAGCAGTCTTATTTCGTCGCTTAAAGGACTGTTAGGTCTTGTCGTGTTCATCCCTATTTTCTCTAGTCAGCGTTATACTCATCGTTAGCGTTACTTCGTCGTCGAAACTTTGTTACGCTTTAGCATATACTCGTCTGATCAGCTGATACAAGAACTTTGATTTATGTTATGTTTATTCCCAAACATCTATACCTCGAAAAATGTGGACCTTCGAATCAATAGATCCAACTAGATCAATAGATCATAACTGGTCAGGAGTCGGGTAGGTGGGTGGTTGGATTTGTGCAATTTACTTGATTTAGGCGTATGTAAAACAATGACAATCTTTAGTAAATAATTTAACCTTACATCCAATAGAATCAGCGACATCAGAATCGGATCAGGAGGGTGGATGAGTCGGTTTGATTCTAGTGATCCTTACTGATTTAGGTATCGCTCAAACACCATGACAATCTTTTCAGCTAAAAATTCTGACCTTAAATCAATCAGATCAATAGCATCACATAGATCAATAGATCAATAGATCCACCATAAGACTCAATACGGACTAGATCACAACTGGACAGGAGCGTGGTTGGATAGTGGTTTGATTTACAGATTTACTGATTTAAGGGTATGTAAAACATCGACATTTCAGCTCAAAACTTTGACCCTCCCATCAATAGATCATAGACTCATATAGATCAATAGAGAATAGATCAAACTGGTGCAGCCGAGGATGGGTGGACCTAGCTGGGTTTGATTCTAGTGATTTACCTCCGCTTTAGGGTATGTAAAACATGACAATCTTTAGTATAAAATATGACCCCCAAAATATGACCAGACTCAATAGATCAATAGATCAAGATCAATAGATCAATAGATCACACCTGTCACAACTGGTCAGGAGGGAGGTTGGACTACGTGGTTTGATTTATGATTCTACTGCTTTCGGGTAATGTAAAAACACCCGTCAAACTCTTTCGTAAGTTATACAACATAAAAAGTGTAAGAAATTCTTATTATTTATTTTTTATTTACTTGAATTCTATTTCTTTTTTTCTCTTGATGGTTCTGAAACATTCATTTTCTAAAACTCTCTACCAGACTCCGAAAACATTTCTTTGCAAATTCAAATTCTATTCACAAAAATTTAATAACTGATTCAAACCATTTTTCCAGCACCGGTCCACCCCTCATGCAACTCTGAATCCTTCTCAGACTCCTCTCCTTCATCATTCTTCTTCCTTCCTCTTTCCTCCTCCTTTTCTTTCTTTCTTCTTCTTCTCTCTTTCCTTCTCTTTTGCACCATGCTTTCCTTCTTCTTTTTTTTTCAGCGAGGGACCCACCTCGGGGGGTCCGTGCACCATTCCGAATCCGAATCCGCATTCGAGACTCCCTCTCCGTCTCCGACTCCGACTCTCAACCCAGCCTCCAAGTTTCAATCTTCTACGATCATTTTTAATTTTGGGGGCAGCGTCCTTACGGGGGGCGGACGCACGAGGAACCGCTAATCCTCGACTCCCGATGAGATTTAGTCATCAATATAAGCTCACATACCAAATTCTCAAATTCCGATACCGTTAAAGCCTAACAGGTCTTTCAGGACGCACGAATTTCGACCTTGCGCTAAGGGCAGCCCAACCCCCTTAGGGGGGCTCACGGTCACCAAAACCACCTGCTGATCAGTTTAATTACATACACCATGACACATACAAGTTTTGCAAACGATAGCTCTATCTGCCCTTGCCTACGCGAAACAGGGTCGGGCCGCGCCGCAATTACCGACTTAACAATACCACCCGTCGCACTTATACGAATGATCAATTATTGTAACTTAATCTCTTCTTTCGATTACACCTTTTTCAGCTGCTAAATGCACAACCAGAGCATCGTAGACAAGCACGCATTTTAACGTCCCCCAACCAACGATTTAGGGTAATCCACGCCCTACACGAAATACAATTAGATTTCGGGAAAACATCAAAAAACCTAGATAATAATCCAGACATACATCGACACACACTTAACACCTTCCTAGGACCAACACCAACAAAGCCCCCCCCTTGGGGGGCTCCGCCCCCCCTTTTGGGGGTTAAAATCCTTGAGTTCCAGACCTTAAATTCGGTCGACGGTCTTCCAGACTTAAATTCGGTCTCACCGACGACTTCAAAAACCTAGGTTTTGACGTACTCAACGTCAAATCTGACTGAATGATCGCGAAACCTTTCCATGCGGGCGGCCGCCAGGCCGCGAGTTCAGCTGCCGCACATGACTGGAATTTCAAAAACTCGCTAGGGCTCTCAACGTCTTCCCTTCGACGTGCACCGGGCTGCATGGAACAATCCCCAACATCCTCCCCGGAGCTTCGGGGATCTTCAAACCTGAATTCTATGGACCAACATCACGTTAAAAAAAGTAGCTAAAACATGCCTAAAAAAGTGTCCAAAACCCCATGCTAAAAACCGTGCAAAAAATTAAGATTCAGGCCTTGCCAGATTTAGCGACAAACCCTTGAG
The DNA here is from genome assembly GCA_015478945.1 of Trachelipus rathkii. Lineage (NCBI taxonomy): Eukaryota > Metazoa > Arthropoda > Malacostraca > Isopoda > Trachelipodidae > Trachelipus > Trachelipus rathkii. The sequence goes on from JABUQX010075316.1 coordinate 2,618, forward strand.
CAACAACCCGCTTAAAAAAGTAGGCAACAATTCCTAAATAAATCCGCGGCTTAAAATCAGTAACAAAGCTACCAAAAAAGGCGCAAAATTTCAACCGAACTAGGCCCCGTTGCAGATTTCAAGCGCACACATCTGGCAACTTTCAGTTTTTGCGGTAGTTGTCCACCCTATACTACTACTCTTTACATCCCTCGATAAAGGCGAGGGGGAATGGACATGGGACCCGTCGCATCTACGTGGAACTGCACCCCAACATAAGACATCCTCACCATACAACGTTTGCGTCCGCTCGTAAAAGCCTGCCGGGAGACGGGTAACCCACCGTTAATACGCAACGATCGGTGGCTCGGCATTCGTGCTGGCTGACAGCGCTCGTAAAGGATGCCCGTCGTCGGATGAAAATATAATATATAAGTCAGAATTTACGTAATCATTTTATATCCTTTTCAAGATAAGAGGATATACAAACATATTCTCAGTATACATTAAGTATTTATATTCGATTATTTAAAACTATACGATGATAAAAAAGAATTAAAAAATTAAAACACTTAACAGAATTAAACTATTAATGCAAGACTGGAATAAAAGCAGGGAAAGGATAAACAACCTTGAATCAGAAGGAATACAGAAAAAGATGAACACAATTAATACGTTATGTACAATAACAAGAAGAACAAATAAAAACGAAAACAAGAAAGAAAACAACATAGAAATACCCAAATGAAAAGTGGACAACATCTATTTAAACGAAGGTAAAAAAGAAGGACATGTAATGAAAAATTGTCACAGAAAAATAAACAGATAGAAGAAAAAAATAATAAATTATATATTTTATGCAAAGAAATAATGAAAAAACAATACTCAAGAAAAATGACATCCATTATTAATACAGAAAAGAAGAAAAAAATAAAAGGATTAGAAAAAAGATTAGTAGAAAGAAAAATGAATGGAACATTTTTCAATATAATGAAGAATAAATGACTAAAGAAATTAATATCAATAAGCTTTACTTCTTTTATAGACTACGGGAAGTACTACGAGACGTCACAAGGAGAATTAAGATACGCGAAAGATGATTATGCATCTATACCGATGAGAATTACCAATATAACTTAAATACAACACAAATTTTAAAGATGGTTGCTTTTGTATTCCTAGAAAAAAGGTAATACAAGATTACAAGAAATACTTATTGCCTTGTAAATCAAAGGAACAAGTTCTTGAATCCTAAAATCAATGTAATAGACGGGTGACATACCTTCTATTCAATTTCGGTACACTCAGCCCTATGAAAGAATGAAATTAAGATTAATATTCGAAGATGGAATGTTAATATTTATGACTTTGAACCTACTGAAAACTCGAAAACACATTTGACGAATGAAGGAGGACATTCCTGCTTTATTATTTAACTAAAAAAAAAAAGGAAACATGTTGTGTTGAATTAGTCAATTTTAAGAAAATTGGAATAAAAGAAAAGGGAGAAAAGGAAATTGAAAAAACTACATAGACAATTTGCACATTGTGGAATACAAGAAAATATTTAAAACAATAAAGAATGATAATAGAAAAAACAGCAAATGAAGAACGCATTCTTTGGAATACTGTACACGAAAAGAATCTGGAGAAAATTGTGCAGAGAATGTGAAAGTAGTGTAAAAAATATCACAAAAAAACCTACAAGACTGTGCGTAAGGCTTTGCCTAATTAGCCAAGTAATTTAACGAAATAATTCATGGAGTTGGTCAGAATTTGAGAATAATAAATTTTTTAGTTTGCATAGTCAAAACATTTTAAAAGCATATACCACAGGTAGTAGTTTAAAAAAAAATAAACAAGTGAAAGAAAGTGAGAAAGATATAATGAATTGGATTTATATATTTTGGAAGTCCTAATGGCATTGTATGTCTAATGCAGGACGAGAATTTCTCAAAAACTGAGGACACTGGAAAGCATTCTACTACAACAATCGAATGATCAGATTAATGAGTATCACGCAAAGCAGAAAGCATTAGAGTACATGGTTTATGTGAAGGTCGTAAGGATTTAACCTCATCAGAATCATTATAAAATTAACAGGGATAGGAATCGACAGGAAAAATAGTTTCGGGCCTGGGGAACTTTTTTCGCTTACAAAATGGGACAAAACACTTACTTGGGATATGCCCCTAACCAAACTTGTTTTCGGAAGAATGTAGGAATACCCAAACATAATAGCTTGTCGATAATTTAATAACGAGCTGACAAAGAGAGATACAGAGGCACAATGATGAAAACATTATCTAGAGACAATAGACTAGCTAGAAGAATACCATAGAGAATAAGTTCGGAGAAAATAAAAAACGTGCACTTAAGAAGTAAAATGGAGAACACATTTCAAAATATAAACTTAGGCGTGAAGATGTTTTTTACCTAAAAGATACATTGACTCAAAGAATGAGAGGGCCAGCTAAAGTAAATATGTGTAAAGATGGAAAAACCAATCAAAGTAAAAACATCGGAGGTCACCTTTAAGACGCTTATCAAAGTTCACCACTAAGAATTAAAGAAAGTAGAATTAACCTCGAAAATAACAATGACTTGAAGATAAAAGATGAATATGAACGAAGAAGACAAATGAAAACATGATACGATAATTAAATGAGAATGTTAATCCAATATCCAATGAAATAAAATGGTTAAAATTATATGAAATGAGAAGATGTGATAGATGGATCCATGTGTGTGAAGATGAGAAGAAGAAGAAAGAAGAATGAAACGTGTCAGAATTAATGCAAAACCATTGTCACAAAAATGTGAAACTGGTAAATAATTATAAAATGAAATAAAGAATAATGAAGATATATTAAATTGCATGCATTAGTAGAGCTGGAAAGCAGCAAATAAAAAGTACTAATAGATGTTTACTCAACATAATCAATTTAACTAAATAGAACAGAAAAATTCCAATCTTGAAAGAATTTTGAAAAAAATTTATGAAAATAAAATTGAAATGAAGAAATCGAGGAAAAATCATTAGATACAAGTGAGACATTCTTAGAATGAACATAAATAGTGAATCGATGAAAATGAAGAGGTAAATCAAGTTATTAAAGAATTCTAATGAAGAAGTTAACACAAGCCAAAATGATAGAATAGGAAATTGGAAGAAGAATAATGTTTTTGCAGAAGTAACAGATAAAGGGAAAAAACAATTATTGTCAGATGGGTAATTAATAACTAAAATTATTGAAAATAATGAAAAAACTACACTAGATTGTAGTAAAGAATATGAGAAACACGTCAGAAGAAAAAACAGATGGCATCACTGTTTATCCGAAGCAATGAAATGATATTACCATAGGCTCAGGATAAGAATGGAAATAAATGCTATGATATTTCAGCAGCTTACTTCAGGAGAATAACATAACAAGAAAAGTAATTACCAGACCGCACCACAGAAATTTAATGATGGTAACTTTGGAAGCATTAACAATACAAACCAGTATACTGGATTAACAGGACTGCGTGGCTATGAATGTTGCGTATTTTTTAACATTGAAATAGACAATTTAATTAAAAATAGGTCTAAAGCAAAGTCAACATGGAACCAATACCTACTCCTACTAAATCGCTGATATCAACATAATTTAGAAGGATTCACTTATGCAACCGAGCATGTACGATGTTACCTTTTAATGGGTACCGAAGTAAAAATTTGAAAAACACTAAAAAATACATCGAGCAACACCATTTCTTGGAATCAGGGAGAAAACTAGTTCAGGATCATTTAAATCTTTAAGAAGTTCAATTATGTCAAGCACTGCAAATATACTTAATACATCCGCGATTAACACACTAATTATGGGAACAGGTTAAAATTTAATGAAATAAATACAAAAGACTCCACAAAACCTGATAAATAAAAAGTAAACAGAATACCCAGAATTAATAGCGAATATTCTAATTGGACTGGAAAAAGAAATACCAGAACCAAGATCTTAATTCTTATAATAAGTTAGTAAACTGAGCACAAGTCAAAAAAGCAAGCTGAGTATCAAAGACCCCCTATAAAGAACTTCATAGATAACTCACAAAACAAATTCAGAAATGACATTAATATACTCCAAATAACTAACTGAGAAAATTGAGAAATTAATAACATATTGTGATTCATCATTTGATAATAGAGGAAGGAGATAAAATACAACTAGGATGTATAATTTTTGCTCTGGATAAAAAAGGAAAAATGATACCGATAATGTGGAAAATCAAACAAATTCGACAGAAGCTTAATCATTCAAATTATGCATTCTCAAACATAAAAATTTAGGTAGAGAGTATTCCCTTTTACATGCAAAAAAAATGTGGGAATAAATTAATAATTTTTAAAATATATCTATAATCCAAAGAACAGATAGTAACGCACACACTTGTAAGATACATAACTGTCAGAACAGACAACTCAACAAATTAAAGTATGCAGCATTCATACATCATCAGCGATAAGAGATATATATTAAATAAACCCAACGGAAATAAAACAAAATCAGAATGGTGAACAGTAAAATGATCAATTTTGCTGCATGATATTCAGCAAAGAATACATAATAGAAAAGAAATAATGTAATCTCTAAGAAGCAATACCACAAGATGAAAAAGAAAAAGAAAACTTACTAAATAAGACACTTCTTCAAACATGTATACCCGTGTACAACAAAAACAAATCTGAAGACAGCAGAGAGGAGGGAACGAACTGATACAATTCTAGTTCAACTCAATTTCCATATTTTTCTCTCAGAAAAGAGTATATAACCAACAATCATTTATGCCTAAACATTTAAGGCAATTTATATTGATTATTTAACCATATCCCAGATAAATAAAAAGAATTAAACATTAAACAATTAAAATGAATTAAATATTACTGAAAGAATACAAATATACAAAGAAAAGGAATAAAAACCCTTGAACTCAAGAGCATCGAAAAATACGAAACATTAATATCGCTTTTATACCCATATGTATGTACATAACAAAGAAGAACAAAAAAACGAAAACAAGAAGCAAAGCAGATAAGACACATAGAAAAATACCAATATGAAAAGATGACGAACATCCTATTCTTAAAACAGGTTAATAGCCTATACGTTATTTTACATTAACATCAAATATATATACTACCCCTATATATATCACCTACTCATACCTACCTATACCTACCATACCTACCATCACATACTATCATCCCATACCTATACACTAACTACCTACCATCATATATCCACTATACTTACTATATAACTCATAATATTAACCTATACCCCCTACTATACTTAAATATCTACCTGTCATATATACCTATACCCCTACACTAAATACCAAAAAAAAAAATTTACTACTAACCCTCACTATCCCCTCAACTATACTATAGTGATAATATATACTATACCTCCTATTCACTATTACCGTACTATCACTATCATATACTATCTCTACCTATACCTACCTATACTCAATATATAACCTATTATATAGCATTTTTTACTTATTTCTTATTCTTTTATTCTCTATTTTTTCTTTATTCTCTCTAATATTTTATTGTTCTTTATTTTTAATATTCGTTCACCTCCACATCTGTTGTTATTGGCTATACGGCTTTTTTTTTTTCTATTCGGCTGTTACTTATGATAAATGTACTTATCTTGTGCATGTTCATCATTATGTAGTTGTTTGTTTCAAAATAATATTAATTTACCCCCCTCTTTCCTCAGCTCTGATTATATACACCTTTATAACTCGGCTTAATATTTTGTCAAAAGATGTGTCATTCGTGACGTATACCTTCTTTATTATTCGCTCTTTATTCTGACCGTAGTTTCTTTTACTTCTAATCTATCCAATATTTTCTTGCTATCCCGCATGTTACTGCTTTTAGATTCCCATTTTGTTGTTTCACTCCGTCTGGTTTAGTTGCGGTCTGAAGAGGACAACAGGTTAGTCTCGAACACGCTTAACGCCCCCCTGGTCTCCTCTCCCCCCCATTTAATCATTCTCCCCCCTTCACGATTAAACCGTGTTTATTTTACAAATTCTTCTTTTAACCCTCCTCTTTGTTTTGTCCTTTTTGTTTCTTATTTCTTACAGTTGTCACCCACACTCACGGGCAGGAGCCCTATCCAAGGAGGGGGTGTTGCACACATCCAGTCATTCATCAACCTAACGCAAACTAAGCAGAAATGAGCACAAGACAGCAGGCTTTACAAGTGAGAGAAGATTAAATTCAGCCCAGGAAACACAAGCAGATGGATCAGAGAATTCCACAAAAAGGGTGGCACGGAAAGAAGGAGCACACAGCGAACAAGCCTGGAATCACCAATATCAACAAAACTCATGTGCCCGACACAGCACCCCTTGTGCTACGAGGGCGTCGTAAACGTGGTGGTAGTAAGCGAGTGATAAGTTCCCCCTCGAAGCACCTGCCCGCTGCCGGTACTATAGAAACACGCAAGATACAAAGCACAACATCCGCGCGCAAAGAATAGACGGGTCTAACGTGAACTTTAAATAGAGGTCCATAACGTTTTGGCTTTGACCTCGACCCATCCAAAAAGCCGGGTGAAAACAGAGCCCCCAGATATGACGCAGCAGTAACTCCATAACAAGGCGGATGAGGCCCCTTGTATAGCTGAGCAACTGAGAAAGAGGACAAAACAAGTCTCCGCAAGCCTCAAGACCACGCCACAAACTCCAGTTTCTTAGAGGCGCACTAGCAACCAATTTGAGATCGTGCAGCGCTTTCCCAAGCACATCTTTTCCTTGTTTATGTTAAAGGCCAAGGATGTTTATATATTATTCTCAACAGGAGAGACGAGAGAAACCGTCGAAAGAGATACGGAAGTCTAGATAGAAGGTGTCGAGGGAGATTTGCAGAAGTTGGGTTTTTAAGGAATCGAATTTCACAAGGTTAAGACGACCCACCCGGAAATTTTATTCAGATCAGATCAGGGAGAACAGAATCGGAAAGATTAAGCCGAGAGGCAATTCTAGAAGTAAAAGAAGGGAGCAGAATTGAAATGAGTTGAGAATGAAGGATCGAGTCATCGGCAAATACGAGTGGATAGAGTTAGCACTTGTGGCCGCGTGAGAAGACATCATTAATGACCAAGTAGGAATACAAGTAGGAGATAAGACAGAACCTCCCTCAACATCACTATTGACAGAAAAAACGAAGAAGAAAGTCGCCCATCAACAACAGCCGATACTGAGCGATTTGACAAGACAAACTAGACATAAGTAAGCCCCAACCAGAGAAGGAGAAGACCCAAAGGAGGGGAGCTTCGGAGAGCGTGACGCGTGGCATACCCCCGGCCCTCAAAAATGCCTTGATATGTCAAGCGCCACCACGCAAAGCCTTCCCTTAGTTTCTGAGGGCGAAAAACCACTAAATCAGTTAGATAGGAGAGTATATCGCTAGTAGACCTCGAGTGCGAGCCGTCTGGCGATCGAAAGAAGTGAACCGAAGACTCCAGACTGGGCTAAGAAATGAGACGTTGAGTAGGGCTTTTCAAAAGATCTTAGATAAAAATACAAGTGAGAGCTATACCGGGCGATAGTTAGACAGGCATTAGAGCGGGCGCTTCCTTTTTTCGAAGCAGGTTGGACATCGTGCGTGCTTCCAACAACTGGAGGGATATAGTATATCGAGAACATACGAGAAAAATCGTTGAACCCGAGGGGCGGGGTCAGCCGAAAGCACACGCTCCCTTAAACTGGGGAGGAATGTCATCCGGGCCGCCCGCCTTCCTAACGTTCATAGATTTCAGGAGCCCATAAACCCGATCAAATGTAATCACCGGCAAAGGCATAGGACACCTGAGAGACGAAGGAGGAGGAGGAGGAACATGGAACGCATCCAGGGTTGAGTTAAAGGAAAATACGAGGCCCGAAGAGATTTGCTTTTCACGTGGAGAATTAGCAACAGACACCATCAGAATCGAAATAAGAGGAGCGAAAGACAGATTTACAGACAGGTTAAGCGGATATACAGGAGCCAGACAAGATTTATCCAGTAGAGAATCAAGGAGGTTAGCGCATCTTCGTTTGAGATGAAAGCCCGCTTTTGCTCGTCGAGGAGTATCCCTACAACGATTCTAAGCAGAAATGAAACTTAGCAAGAGTGATAGGAGAACGAGAATTTTTCCACCCCCGATCAGCGCACTGTCTCTAGCCCTGAATGGCCTGAGAGCAAGCACGATCGAAACAAACCATGGATTATGAGGAGAGAAAGCAAATTAGTCGAAGAAGGAATGAACCTGCTCATCCACTCCAACGATTACAGCTCCACCTCTAATTTCTAACTACCAAAAACCAAGAGTCAAAGCAGTCATTCTCCAATTATAGCTAGCGTAAGTAGTAGGAGCGGCCCCCAATGCCGATCAAAGTGAAGTGCCAGAAAGAACGCACAATAGGGCACGGCATGGAAGCTGTTGGAGAGAAGTATTAAAATTAAGCAGAGATATCAGGTTGTGGTCAGATTTACCGATAGGAGCGGAAGGGTGTATTTAAAGAGGACGAGGACTAGTTGGTGAACACATAGGCTCAACGTGTGTTCAAGAATTGGTTGGGACGATCGGAATGTGTGTGGTAGGTCCTTTAAATTAGTTGCTCCAGATCGTTGCGAATGCTGAATGATATTCGGCCTCCTTCCCACCTAATCAGTATGAGAGGACCCAACCATTCAGTGTTGTGTACCATGAAATCACCTAAATAGAGGACCTCAGTATTCTGCGCATGGGGAAGCCATATAACAGTCTCGTGAGAGTAGTAAGATTATTCAAAAAAGGCGTGAAATCTGTTGTTGCGAGAACAGTAGCAGAAGCACACGATTTATTGTAGTAGAAGAAGAAAGATTTTAAGCCATAGAAATTCAAAATTTAGGAGATTCGAGATCTCGAGACGTGTTACAGGAGTGTTTATGTTTTACATATATCGGCACATACTCCACCCTTCAGCCGGAAATTCTGAAATAAGTTGTAGTTAGATACATTAAAAACGAGTAGAGGATACAATTCCTTCAGCGCATATGAGTTCTCAACCAACGAGCAAAAAGCGTTAGGGTTCCGAGTTAGAGAGGTGATATTCCAACACGAGCAAAGTTACGCATTTTAAGCCGCGATGTTGATAAAGTCCGGATAGAATAGTCCGCTCCTTCGACAAATTGCCATCCTACACACACACACAGCCACACTCACATGAACAAAATTTCAGACAATATATATATAATTATATATACTATACTATATAGTTACCTACTATACTATATATATATTATACTATATATATAATATATAATATATATATATATATATATTATATCATATATACTATATATAATCACACTGTTTATTTACTTCTATTCTTATTAACAAAACTGAAAATGACCTAACGTGTGTGTATAGACATACCTGGGTAATTACATTTTTTTTATCTATAAGGTCATAAATAACATGACCAAACATTGAAATAAAACCATTTATTTATATACCAGACATCAATGAATTCCGCTCTCGAAATGATTTGATTTGCGGCAATCGCGCCACGGAGCAATTTGGTGAAACCATTGCCATTGTTCTTAGGAAAAAGAACTATTTTCTTTTATTTTTATTTCTTCAGCTAAATTTTGATAAAATTAATATTTTACTATAATGAAAGTTGAAAACACACACACACCACAACACACACACCACACACACAACACACACGAACCACACACACACACACAACACCACACACACACACAACACCACACACACATATATCATATATATCACTATATACTATACTATATATATATATACTATAATAATACTATATATATATATATATATATATAATATATCATATATATATATATATATATATATATATATATATATATATCATAACTCTATATATATATACTACCTACTAATCTAGTATGTATCTTACAACTCCTCATCGCCGCAATTCTAACGATTTGACAATATCCGCATCCGCAATTCACTATTTTGAAATTCTAAAATATAATTCAATTTTTTTTCTAGTGTTTGATAAACGTTTTGGATAGTAGATAAGTATGCAATCACATAAAATTGTTCTTCTATTCCATCATATAACTATACCTACTACCTCATAACTCATATACCTATATACCATATCCATACATATATCATATATATACCTATATATATATAATATATATACCTAATATATTATATAATATACTACTATATACTCCATACCACTAATATAATATACCTAATCATCTGCACTTGCTCTCTCCAATAAGGGTGGCAGGGTGCTCAAATATTGCACTGATGAAAACGAGCGCCGGTTTCCTCAAACCCAATACATATAAGATACGAGACTGGTGATGGAGAAGAGGATTGGAAAATACTTGACAAATTAATTCGAAAACTGAGTTAAGGAAGAAATGACAAGGTCAGATACTACTCCTCGCTGGGGTCGGAGGGACTGCACAAATCCTCCACTAGGATGGTTCTTATCACATGTTTTAACATCTTAAGCTTTGCAATGCCAAATCATAATAAAATAACGAGATCAATACCCCCCCCCCACCTCTGCGGGGTAATAATTAATAACCTAATAATAATAATAAAATCAATAATAATAATAATAATAATAATAACTAATAATAATATAATAATAAGAATAATAATAGTAATAATAACAATACCATTAATAATTAATAATAATCACATAATAATAATGAATAAATACTAATAATATAATAATACTACAAATTCAATAACTAATTATCGATCCCAATCAATAATAATAATAATAATAATAATAATAATAAAATAATAGAGTAAATATAATATAACTAATAATACAATAATACTAATAATAATACATAATAATAATAATAATATAATAATAATAATAATACATTAATAATAATAAATAATAACAATAATAACAACAATTAATTAAAATAATCCAATAATACATAATAATAATAATAATAATAATATAATATAATAATAATAATAATCAAAATAATATAATAATATAAATAATAATAAATAATCACAACAATAACATTAATAATAATAATAATAATAATACATAATAATAATAATATAATCATTCAATAATAATAATAAACTAATAACAATAATACATAATAATAATAAATTATCTAAAATTTATATTTTGGCAGAATAATTTTTCACAAAAGCTTTCGATTTGGCATTTTTATAACATTTCATAAATACATGAAGAAAATTGTTGAAATTTATCTCTCCTGTCCTGGAAAAAAGAGAAAAACCATTCAACTTCTGAAAAAGAGTTGTCCTCTTAGTTCTGATGTATTCTTCACAACCAACAACAATACCACACACAACAACACACACAGACACACAACAAATCCCCAAAACCACACAAAAACCACACACACACACACAAACACATCACACACACACACAACACAACACAACAACACACAACACATCGAACACCAAGCCAAAAACCTGAAGAAAGACAACAAGAACAGAGACCACACCAAGACACCTAACAACACCACACACACACCACACCACACACTGAACGGCCGTTACACTCTTTTCCAAGCAAAGTTTATATTTAGTAGGCCAATAGCTTTTTACGTCCAGTCGGCTTCCTTGCATGCTTCCTTTCTGGATCTTCCTCTTTGCATGATATTAAGGATCAATTCTCCAAGTTCTTCTCAAATTCAAAATCACCCATCGAAAGCACTCTCAAATTGTGAGCCCAATATAAATAACCAAAACGAATTTCTATAAACTTCCTTCCTTATCAACTTAGTCTAATTTGTAGTAGTTTTTTTTCTTTCCTTTTCTTTTTTTGTAAATAAATTCTATTTTGAAACAAATACCGTTTGCACTTCCTAGGCGAGTGCTCTACCGACTGAGCTAGCAGAGCCTCTAAATCATACCTACATAATATATATTATATATATATATAATATATATTATATATATATATATTATATATATATATATAATATACTATATATATACTAATATAATATAATAATATGTCCTTATAATATATAATACAAGAGGTGCCATGCTCTCGCATGAATTTCTGGCGTGAGCATTGACAATCCCAGACTCGTTCGTTGTGGTGCTCCTTCTTTCCAGCCACTTCTGCTCTGTGGAGAGCAGAGCTAACACTGTTTTTCCGACTGTATTTAATTTCCTCTCTTTTAAAACCCACGTCTGGGCACACCCTGAGAGATTCTTGCGTTAGGTTCTAGGCCGCTGGTGGGTTTCCCGTATTCTTATTTCCTGCCCCCTCCTTGAAAAAGCGGTCAGCCGTAAAACAGGCTAATCTGTAAAAAAAAAAAAAAAAACAAAAAAAAAAATATTTATTTATTTACAATATACAAATTTATTTTTTATATAATTATATATTTTTACTATATATACTATATATACTATATTATCATATATAATATATATCACTATATATATACCTATATATATATATATATCTATAAGTATAGTAATATATTCCTAAAATTTCGTAAAAGTTAAAAATGATTTCATCTATAATTAAAGCAATTTAAAAATAAAAAACAAAAATTATTTTTTAATAATTATTAATTATAATAAATTAAACTTTTCTTTTGCCTGCGAGCGTATTAGATCGAGTTCTGTTAGCCTTTCCTCACCTTTAGAATTGAGAAAGTATGTTTTAAGCCTTTTCAGAATAGATATATATCTTTCTGAGGTGCACGTTGTGTGAGATAGAGGTTAAAATCCCTTACAGGCCAGGATGTGACTGTATGTATCAATTTATTTACATTACAAATTTCTTAAAATTTTTAATAGATATCACTGGAATGACTTTACTAAGATTATAAGAAGAATGGATCTCTGACTGAGAAACTTGCTCTCTAACTGTTTTGAAAAATCATCAAGAAATGGAATTGAAATTGATTTATGTGTTTTCATATTACATTGATTCTGACAAGCGCCATTATCATTTCTTCATTAACAGAAATCAGAAGTTCTATTGCAACTTCCAAAATGCTTGGAATTTCGTGAACGATGCTTGCACGAATTTTTTTTTCAAAAACAAGCATCACATTTTCAAGATGATTGAAAGAGCAGTTGCTTTCACTAATGATGGAGACTGCAATGCAGTACATAATGGAAGAGTAAAGGAGAATTAAGCTGATGTCATAATTAAGCTAATAGCATATTCGCTCCTAACTGCAAATGTCAAAAGATTTGATTTAAGATTTTTGAATAAGGCTCATTCAATATTTTGGTCCGTCTCAAGCTCCTCTAAATTTTGGACAATTGCATTAAAAATTCGTAACAACCCATCATTACTTTCCACCCATTTTGTTCATTTCGTATTAGTTTTGTCCATTTTGTTTTTTTTTTTTTTTTTTTTTTTTTTTTTTTTTTTTTTTTTTTTTTTTTTTTTTTGTAATGAAAATAATTATCCGCCTTGGTGACCTAAAATTATGCCCAATTGATTTCACTGTGCTAATAAGTTTCTAGGCCAGTCTCCAGATTAGTTGACACATGTATCTCAAAAATATATATATATATTAAAAGCATTTTTTGAAATCGGCGAATATTTTAATGGAGGAAACAAAAAAATATTTTAATAATTATCAATTACATCCTTAAATAAAATTAGTTAAAATAACATCTTACGCCTGGCAGAAAAATATTAATTAAAAAATAAAGGCCAAACTACATATTAGGCTTAATTGTTACCCCATCAAAATATGTTTACTTTATATCAATTCTATATTTTAAGGTTAACTATAAAAATTATGTTTTTTTTTTATAATTAACTTAAAAAATGATGTTTTTATATTTTTAAAATTTATTTCATCAGCACTCGTGTGCCATGCATTTACGTTAATATATTAAACAAATAATAATATTTTCATTCCATAATTTTTGTAGACGGCATCTCATGTCTCAGAAATTTGGGGGAAAGTGAGAATTGTCATAAACCAAAACCTATTTTTATTATTATTATTTTTCATTTAATCGCACTTCATTTTATTTCTTACTTACTTTCCTGCATTAAAACGTTCGCTGATTTCAAAAATGTATTCCGTTTTCATGTAGCTATTGTAGTTTTTAAGTTACAGGTGTCACCTAATCTGGAGGTTGACCAACTTTCTAATGTTTTGCACTCCACATGAAAGTGAACAGCAATGAACATACAATGCCACTGGATATTTTCAACAACTTGAATAAACTTTAAAACTTTTCTTCACAGCTGTTGCCCCATCACATCGTTGTTTAATCAGAAAGTCATTGCTTATTTCAACCGTTGTAGTGTTACTTCCGCTAGAGTCTTGTAACTTCAAATGACATAAAGAAATTTTTGCAAACCATATAAGATTTTTCATTTCTATTAATATTTACTTATAATTTGCTTTGTGTTTATTTTTATTATTCTAATAAATTAAAATTTTGTGAGTCAAGTCATTAAAAACTTTTACTAGTTTAAACTTAAATAATTTCTGATGAGTTCAAACCTCCAACACCCCCTATTATGGTCTCTTTATATATATATGCATATAGGTGAGAGCAAAGGTATATATATGTTATATATATATATATATATATATATATATATATATATATATATAGTTATATATAGTATATAGTATTTATATATATATATATATATATATATATATATATATATATATATATATATGTTATATATATATAAAGATATAAGTATATGCAAGTATATATATATATATATATATATATATATATATATATATATATAAACACTGTTGAGTAGAGTGATGATCATCATTTAATAAAAATCCTAATTTTTATTGATTTTTGATAATACAGGTTAATAATGAAAATAATATAAATTCACTTACCGCTTCTCTTGTCCTACGAGTAAAAATTTATTATTTTCCCTGATTTCCGTTTTTCCCCATTTTCTTTTAGTATATGTTTGGACATCTGAGGGGAAAGGTGTGCATCTCCTTTGCGTATCCGTATTGCCTTGTGTCTTTCTATAATCCTGATATCAAGCAACGGATAATTTATTTGTCAAGGAAAATTTACGAAAATATTTAGCGCATATTTCGTTACGTTATTGTGTTCTGAAAACGTTGTTGTGTTTATAGTTGTCTTCAGAAGTGTGGCATTTTTTTTTTTAAATTAAAAGGTAATTTATACCTTACAACGAGTTGTATTCATACGAAATGGTTTATTAATAATTCACAAAAGGTAAGTACCGAAATTTGTGTATATATACACATATATAGGTTCTACTATATTTTTTGACAGTTGCCAGATTGAAATAAAAGTTATATAAAATAAAGAAATGAAATGAATAAATAAATAAAATAGTATCTAAACTGTTATATATGAAAGAAATGTTATTATGTTAAGGTTATATATATATATATATATGTAGTTATTATATATATATATACATATGTATATATATATATATATATATTAATATTGATATATTATTATATATTATTATGTATATATATAGTATATATATATATATATTATTATGTTACATACATATATTATACATATATGTATATATATATATATATATATATATATATATATATATATATATATAGTAGTATAATATATATGGTGGTAATATAAGGTTGCTGGGAGGTTATATATATATATGCAGTTTAAAGTTTTTCCGTATATATCTTCGAAACTAATGATAAGTAGCAAATCAGGCGTGTTTAGTTTTCAGAGCTGAAATGCAAAAAATACATTTTTTATTTTTTTCTTATATCTCCAAAACTACGATAGGTAGAAGAAAACTAATAACATATATGAAATCAGCGCAAAATTTTTTAGGGGGCTCGGGAGCCGACGGTGGGACACAGAGGGGGATTTTTTCATACCCCGTAGGGGGAGGGGGCGAGGGAACTCATGACACACCCCCAAATACCAAAAGATGGGGTCCCGGAGACCCCTCCCTGGAGGGGGGTGGGTCCTACTCCTGTCGGTCCCCAGGGAGGCCGAGAGACCGACTCTTTGCATCTTTGCGGTTTACCCTGGTATTCTTTTAGTCAAAAATCTTTTACAGCTAAAATATGATTTCTGAATTGCATATTAGTTTTCTTTGTACCCAATATCGTGTTTTGGAGAGATAAAAATAAAAAGTAAAAATTGCATTTTCCATACAAATTTCATACGCTGATTCCATATATGTGCTATCAGTTTTCTTGTACTCATCTTAGTTTTCGAGATATCATGCGGGTAACTTTAAGTTTTCATTCAGTATATAAGAGCAAAGTATATATATAGGTATGTAAAGTAGGGTGTAGGCAGGCACTGCTCCTTAATTCTTTGCAGAAATAAAACTAAACCTTTAGATGTTTGTCAGAGGACGTTTTTAAGGGTTTGTTGTAGAAAAACTGAAAAAAAGATATCAATTATATATATATATATAAGAGTATATATATATATATATATATATATATATATATATATATATATATATATATATATTATATATAGTTAGTGGAGTATATATATATATATATATATATATAGGTTATATGATATATATATATATATATATATATATATATATATATCACTCAATCTTTGCCCCCCTAATTGAAATCCTGCCTACGCCCATATATATATATATATATATATATATATATATATATATATATATATATATATATATATATATATATATATATATATATATATATATATATATATATCAGGGGCGTATATATATAGGGTAGGCCGGGTAGGAGCTCCTATCCAACATTTTTAGGTTTTAAATAATTTGAAATTAAATTGTAAAAGTATACTAAATTATTAAAATTTTTATATAAAAAGTTAAAAAAAAGAAGCTATTTTTGCATCAGTAAATTAAAAGAAAAACAAACAACACAATAATAATAGCTATAATAATACCTGAATTCAAATTCTTTCTCCTACTCTGATCTTAGAAGTGGCACCCTTGCACACGGCGGACTAAACGACGCCATTCTTTACATCAACTATAAGGGAGCGGGCTGGGGTCTGTCCCACCTATAATCTAGGAAAATATATGAAACTGTTCTTTCCCGTAAATATGTACGAAATGTGTGTCAGCCATTTTATATGAAATTTTAAACCAAACTTTCAGACGGTTCTCAAATTAGAAAATGTTAATTTTATATAACTTTATTTGTAAAGTGGTATTTAGCATTATATAATAAAAAAAATTGAAATAATGCATAATGGAGTAAGTGTAGCTTTTATATTAAAGAAAAACGCTTTGAAAACTTTATCTATAAAAACCACAGCTTTATTTTTTAAAAATTATTAGGCCCAAGAAATTACTTAATTGGAATGTGATTTAAAAATAAGTATTTGGTAAATATAATTTTAGTTATCAGGCAAATCAATAGGCATGTCCTATAACGTTTAAAAATATGTTTCGATGCCGTTAGCTGGCAGTATATATATGGCAGCAGCAAAGAAGTATATATAGTATATATATATATATATATATATATATATATATATATATATATATATATATATATATATATATATATAGTATATATATATATATATAAACTCTGGCTCTACCCAAGTGTGTATTCTTCCAGGTACGCCACTGATATATATATATAGCAGGTATATATATATATATATATAGAAAAATAAAGAATGATATAGAGATATATATATAGAGAGTAGGTATATATATATATATATATATA
Source organism: Trachelipus rathkii (assembly GCA_015478945.1). Classification (NCBI taxonomy): domain Eukaryota; kingdom Metazoa; phylum Arthropoda; class Malacostraca; order Isopoda; family Trachelipodidae; genus Trachelipus; species Trachelipus rathkii. The sequence continues at coordinate 20,373 of JABUQX010075316.1, forward strand.
TATATATTATTTTGGAGTAATTTATTTAAAATCACATTTATATCAATAAAATTAAAAAAATGAAATATCTCGAAAAGTACGACACTAAGAGAAACCAATTACATATTTGAAATATATTATATAACATAGGAAAATGTAAAAGAAAAAACAAAAAACAAAAAATGTTTTTTCATAAATGAAATATCTCAGGTACGACACTTACAGAAAATACAATTACATATTTGGAATCAGCGTAAAGCTATTACAAAATGTAAAAAGAAAATAATAAAAAAAAAAAAAAGAAAATTAGGTGCTCTGAGACGGGGACATGCAGTGGGGACGCTTCTTCCACCCCGGTGGTG
>JABUQX010075317.1:0-2500 GCA_015478945.1 Trachelipus rathkii
AATTAGAAGTAGGAAAATAAAATTGTAAGCACATTAACTTCTCAATCAACCTTAAAGAAGCGGTCCTAAGCACCCAGCTTCAATATATATATATATATATATATATATATATATATATATATATATATATATATATATATATGTATATATATAGGAAGTTCAGGTGTCTAAAACTCTAAAATCTTAACTATCCGCCATCCGTATCCGCAATCCGCGTATGGCGATTTAACTATCCACATCACATCCGCATCCGCATCCGCAGATAGTGAAAAATCACCACCTCTACACTTCAATATATACACTATATATATATATATATATATATATATATATATATATATATATATATATATATATATATATATATATATATATATATATATATATATATATATGTGTATAATATATACATATATATACATATATACTATATATATACTCTATTACTATATATATATATATATATATATATATATATATATATATATATATATATATATATATATATATATATATATATATATATATATATATATATATATATATATTTATATATATATATATATATAATAACATATATATATATATATATATATATATATATATATATATATATATATATATATATATATATATATAATATATATATATATATATATATATATATATATATATATATATATATATATATATATGTTTTCATATATATATCTATATTATATATATATATATATAAAAGAAATTGTTAAACAATGTTTGTACTACAAGATTACTCTTAACGAATATTTGGTGTAAGTAGTATGTGAAGGAGTCTCCAGGGACTAAGGTTAACCAAACAACAAAGTGATGACGAAGGCAATAGATGTCACATCTCAAATTGACCTATAATAGTAGGTCGTTGTTATGTGTAAAATGTAACAAATAATGTTACTAACTTTTGGATAAAGGGGAAAAAATCAGTTTTACAGAGTAAAAAAGTTTTTTTTTTTTTTTAATTTAAGTAATTAAAGTGATAAATATAAACTATGAATATATTTATTAATTTATCCACTTTTATTTTTTTTGCTAATTATTTTTTTAATAAATAAATTAATTAATTAATAAATTAACAGCAACAGCAACAACAACAACAACAACAACAACAACAACAACAACAACAACAACAACAACAACAACAACAACAACAACAACAACAACAACAACAACAACAACAACAACAACAACAACAACAACAACAACAACAACAGCAGCAGCAACACCATGACATAATAATAATAATAATAATAATAATAATAATAATAATAATAATAATAATAATAATAATAATAATAATAATAATAATAGACTGTTTGTATGTTTTTTCTTTACAGATTATTTGGAAAGATCTTTTTCAAAGATGAAGAATTTTTATTTTATTTTGTGGTCGTTTTTATATTGAATTTTTTTTTTATTTCAATAAATAAGTTATTAAAAAGTTGATAAAAATATTAAAATAAACAAGCAACGATGCTACGCATCTCTTGCTCCTAACGGAGCAAGCTTGTCCATTGAGCACTCGCTGCGCTCGCGCATTGGTGGCAAGGCTCACCCCGCTCGCTACGCTCGCGCATTGGCGGCAAGGCTCACTCCGCTCGCTACGCTCGCGCATTGGCGGCAAGGCTCACTCCGCTCGCTACGCTTGCTACGTTCGCCAAGATGAAACAGGGCAGACCACCATGACGGTGGGCTCCCTTCGCTCGCTGCGCTCGCTATCGTTCGCCCGTGGTTTTCCCGGCGGAAGAACTGCCCGACATTTGTGATGGTGAAACAGGACAATATTTAATCGGATATAGGAAATCAAAATGTGACCAATAATAATAATAATAATAATAATAATAATAATAATAATAATAATAATAATAATAATAATAATAATAATAATAATAATAATAATAATAATAATAATAATAATAATAATAATAATAATAATACAAAAAATTGCATATACAATTTTTAATATTTATTTATTATTTAAACGTTAATGGCGAAAGGATCGTAGTGACAAAAATATGGTGCTCCACATCATTCAACAAATTGACACGAACCGGGAAGATTTTTTGGCAAGTTTAAAATTAATAGGATATAGATGAATAAAACTAAAATAACATTAATGGTGAATAGAAATAAACTAACGAAATAAAGGGAAAACGATAAGGTTTAAAGGAATAAAGGAAAAGGAAGACAGAAGAAGGATTTAGACAATCTTGCTCTCAACAAAGCTATCTGAAGAAGAAGCTGAGGAAGTATAGATCAAGTCACAAAAAGGTAGTAAGGTATACAATAGATATCTTAAAAAACAAAGTAAGCTTTTATTTTTCATTTATTTCATTTTTCATTTCATTTTTCATTTTTTTTATTTCTTTTCATGTTTTTTGGGGGGCTCAGTGGGGGATATAAGATTACCTTTAGGTTCCTGAAGGAGCTCCTGAAGGGGAACACTGTGCAAGTGATTGGAGTAAGT
>JABUQX010075317.1:5000-12500 GCA_015478945.1 Trachelipus rathkii
CACCTCTAATGCGCTACCGTCTTTACGTCTTTACGTCTTTACGTCTTTACTGTCAAAACACAAATTTGTTTATATAAACATGGTATGTGTGTGTGTGTGTGTGTGTGTGTGTGTGTGTGTGTGTGTGTGTGTGTGTTTGTATGTTTTAATTGTACTAACCAATTGTAGTGACATCATAGCCAGATCAAATGAGACAGGGGATAGCTAGTATAACAGCATAGGGCTATATATATATATATATATATATATATATATATATATATATATATATATATATATATATATATATATATATATATATATATATATATATATATATATATATATATATATATATAAAAATATATATATATATTTCTATATATATATATATATATATGTTCTGTTATATCTCTCTTATATATATATATATATATATATATATATATATATATATATATATATATATATATATGAAGAAGATGAAAAAGAAGAAGTCTCACAGAGGATGTATCGGTGCTTAACAGGTTTATATATGTTTTCAGTACTCGCTAATGAGTCTGAGGACCCACTTAATGGGTTCCTAGCTGAATGATGAAGTAAAAATGGGGATATAGAGCTGAAAAGAGATAGGAGATGGAGGTACTCGCACCAAAAAACTTGCATTTCGAATTACTTTATGGCGACCGTAAGAAGTGGTTTTTATACGTAGATGCCTATATTTTATTTATTGAAAACTTGTTTCATTGTTAAAGTTTTTGTTTTTCAAAGAAAAAGTTGTCAAATTTTCAATAAAAACAATGTTTTGTTGACCCTAAAGCAGTAAAACAAATACCGTGAGCCTCCCCAAACTCTGTCCATACCGTATTTTACTGCTTTACCGTTTTACTATACTGTTTTACAGTTTTAGGTCCTAGTTATAACATTGGCAGTAGTAGTAGTAGTTGTAGTAGTAGTAGTAGTAGTAGTAGTAGTAGAATCATAGTGAAGGATAGCATGATAAGAGGTATATGTACAAAGATCCCAAAACCAAGATAGCTAATATATATAACCATAACAATGTCGACACCAACAACAACAACAACAACAACAACAACAACAACAACAACAACAACAACAACAACAACAACAACAACAACAACAACAACAACAACAACACTACCACTAACAACAACAAGACCGACAACAACAACAACAACAACAACAACAACAACAACAACAACAACAACAACAACAACAACAACAGCAACAACACAACAACAACAAAACAACAACAACAACAACAACACTACCAATAACAACAACAACTTGGGTCCCTAATCTTTATCTTTATCAAAAATATAACCATTATGGACAGCGAATAAACGTTGACATTAACAAAATTCTCCAATGAATCAAACGTTTCTAACATAATTTTCTAACATAGCTAGATTTTCAGATTGAAATATTAATAAAGTCACTTATTTTTATGTTTAGTACGGAAACATTTCAGTAAAAACACGTTTTTACTGACCCTAAGGACTTAAAGCAGTTGGGCAAATAGCCCCTCATGCATGGGTCCATCACACCCTCTCTCTCTCCGACCCATGCTTTATAGCTTTACGTACTGTTTGTACACCAATTTTCATGAAAATAACAGTAATAATAATAAAGATTCTTACTACCTAACAGCGGGATACTTGAACAAGAAGTAAAAGATGCTATGTTACATCAGACATTAAGCTAGAATGGATACAGTGGTAGCGATAGTGAATAGTAGTAATGGTAGTAGTAGTAGTCATGTTAGTAGTAGTAGTAGTAGTAGCGGTGGTGACAGGGTAGTAGCAGTAATAGTAGTAATGGCTGGTAGTAGTGGTAGTGGTGGTAGTAGTTATAGTAGAAACTTATTACTATTAAATATATCACCCCAACTCTATTCAATCGTATACATTTTATATTTTCACTAAGCTTTAAACACGGAGTTAAATTGTAACATTTAATAAAAGTTTTCCACTGAAACAACCACGAATCACTAAAGCTAGCTAAAAACTAATCTTAATTCGTATCAGTGAACGACATCCCCGACTGCGATTGGGCCGTTAAGCCTAATCACAGTGAAGGATTGTTTGATAAGAGATCCCAAAACATAGATAGCTCAAGAAAGAAGAAGATGAGTCATCGGAGGCTCTGGTTCAGGAGCCTGAGTCGGAGCCAGACTGGAAGTCTGGCTCCAGACGCGGGTCTGAGTCGCAATATTACTACGCAGACGCTGAAATATTTTCTACTTGAGATGTTAAAGGGGCGAATATATATATATATATATATATATATATATATATATATATATATATATATATATATATATATATGATATAATATATATATATATATATATATATATATATATATATATATATTCACCTTATTCACCATCCCCTCTGGTAGATCTGTATTGACCTGTCAGGTGTCGCCTCTGCAGAACCTCCTCGAGTGGTTTCTATCTTCGTACATTCTTCTCTCCTCCATATCCACCATAGACACTCCTCTGAAGTTCATCGCATCTCCCACTGCGTCTTATCACCACCCTGTGGACAGCCCGGGGTCAATGACCCATGGGCGTCCATTACAGCATCCTTCTTGGTCCAGTTCCCTCTCCCATTCTCTTGATGTGCCATACCATCTTAGTTGATTCTCTTGTATGGATCAATAACGGTTACTGTTAACACTGCAACGCTGTGTCCACTGGAACTAACAGTAACCGGACGCTTTAACCACTAGGCCATCCACGTTCCCCAAAAAGAACGTTTCAAGCTTAGTTTTTAAAGCTCCTGTTTTATGGCAGTTATTGATCCATTTTTTCTTAGCCTATCTCTCAGAATGTAACTCCCTCAATCAATCTCTGCACCCTCATCTCCGTCGCCTCCATTCTTCTCATTTGTGTTGTGTTCAGTGCCCAGCATTCCGATCCATACACTAGTAATGGTCTCAGTATTGTTTTGTACATCACCATTTTCACTTCTTTTGGTATAGCTGTTTCTTTCAGTACTGTATGTACTATCTCCCCTGCCTGATCTTTGAATTTATACACCAGCTGTAGTCCTCTTCCTTCTATATTGATGTTCAGTTTTGTTCTTTCTCTAGCTATTCTCATTACATCCGTCTTCTCCGTATTCATCTTCATACCTATTTCACCCATTTGGGCATCCCTTCTGTTCAGCATTTCTTGCATGTTCACCCCCCGCCTGCTATCAATGCTGCATCATCAGCGTATAAGTGTGTGCTCATTGTCCACCTGTCTACATATGCTCTTAAGTCCGTAATCCATGTATAATATGAATAGCAGGGGCAAGAGCACACTGCCCTGTCTCACTCCTGAACTCACCTCAAACCATCCTTCTTCTCTTACTTCTCCCCTTATCTTATTTCTTGTACCGCTGTATGTACTTTTTATTGCGCTTTTTAATTTTTGTGGTACTTCATACTCTTCTTCGTCCAGTGCTCGCCATAGCTTTTCCCTATCAATCCTATCAAAGGCTTTTTCAAAGTCCACATCTGCCCGTTTATTCCATTTTATTGTTTTTTCTATCAACATTTTAATATATATATATATATATATATATATATATATATATATATATATATATATATATATATATATATATATATATATATATATATATATATATATATATATTATATATTTATTTTCTTATAACATCTCAAATTAGAAATATTTCAGCGTCTGCCTAGTAATATCGCGACTCCGACCAGCGTCTGGAGCCAGACTTTGATCTGGCTCCGACTCAGGCTCTAGACAGAGCCTCCGATGACTCATCTTCTTCTTCTTCAGCTATCTATGTTTTGGGATCTCTTATCAAACAATCCTTCACTGTGATTAGGCTTAACGGCCCAATCGCAGTCGGGGATGTCGTTCACTGATACGAATTAAGATTAGTTTTTAGCTAGCTTTAGTGATTCGTGGTTGTTTCAGTGGAAAACTTTTATTAAATGTTACAATTTAACTCCGTGTTTAAAGCTTAGTGAAAATATAAAATGTATACGATTGAATAGAGTTGGGGTGATATATTTAATAGTAATAAGTTTCTACTATAACTACTACCACCACTACTACTACTACTACAGCCATTACTACTATTACTGCTACTACTATGACTACTACTACTACTACTACTACTACTACTACTACTACTACTACTACTACTACTACTACTACTACTACTACTACTACTATTACTACGACTACTACTACTACGACCACTACTACTACTATTACTACTACCACTATCGCTACCACTGTATCCATTCTAGCTTAATGTCTGATGTAACATAGCATCTTTTACTTCTTGTTCAAGTATCCCGCTGTTAGGTAGTAAGAATCTTTATTATTATTACTGTTATTTTCATGAAAATGGGTGTACAAACAGTACGTAAAGCTATAAAGCAGTAAAGCATGGGTCGGAGAGAGAGGGTGTGATGGACCCATGCAGACGGGGCTATTAGCCCCGACTGCTTTAAGTACTTAGGGTCAGTAAAAACGCGTTTTTACTGAAATGTTTCCGTACTAAACATAAAAATAAGTGACTTTATTAATATCTCAATCTGAAAAATCTAGCTATGTTAGAAAATTATGTTAGAAACGTTTGTCTTGGTTAGCTTCATTGGAGAATTTTGTTAATGTCAACGTTTATTCGCTGTCCATAATGGTTATATTTTTGATAAAGATAGTTAGGGGACCTAAGTTGTTGTTGTTGTTGTTGTTGTTGTTGTTGTTGTTGTTGTTGTCGGTCTTGTTGTTGTTAGTGGTAGTGTTGTTGTTGTTGTGTTTGTTGTTTAGTTGTTTGTTGTTGTGTTTTGTTGTTGCTGTTGTTGTTGTTGTTGTTGATGTTGTTGTTGGTGTCGACATTGTTATGGTTATATATATTAGCTATCTTGGTTTTGGGATCTTTGTACATATACCTCTTATCATGCTATCCTTCACTATGATTCTACTACTACTACTACTACTACTACTACTACTACTACTACTACTACTGCCAATGTTATAACTAGGACCTAAAACTGTAAAACAGTATAGTAAAACGGTAAAGCAGTAAAATACGGTATGGACAGAGTTTGGGGAGGCTCACGGTATTTGTTTTACTGCTTTAGGGTCAGCAAAACATTGTTTTTATTGAAAATTTGACAACTTTTTCTTTGAAAAACAAAAACTTTAACAATGAAACAAGTTTTCAATAAATAAAATATAGGAATCTACGTATAAAAGCTCTAACTACATACATCTTTGATAAAGTAAGTCGATAAGCACGCGAGTACCTTCATCTCCATCTCCTATCTCTTTTCAGCTCTATATCCCCATTTTTACTTCATCATTCAGCTAGGAACCCATTAAGTGGGTCCTCAGACTCATTAGCGAGTACTGAAAACACATATAAACCTGTTAAGCACCGATACATCCCATGTGAGACTTCTTCTTTTTCATCTTCTTCATATATATATATATATATATATATATATATATATATATATATATATATATATATATATATATATATATATATATATATATATATATATATATATATATATATCACCTATATATATCCTACCTGCTATACTTAGCTATCCCCTGTCTCATTTGATCTGGCTATGATGTCACTACAATTGGTTAGTACAATTAAAACACACACACACACACACACACACACACACACACACACACACACACCATGTTTAATAAACAAAAATTGATGTTGTGACAGTAAAGACGTAAAGACGTAAAGACGTAAAGACGTAGCGCACAGAGGGGTGGTGAGGGGGGACCCCATCACCACACAGTGCCAAACGTCTTTACGGCCTTAAATTAATAAAAACACGTTTTTACGTACCTAAGGACGTAAAGACGTAAGGACGTAAAGACGTAAAGACGTTCCGCCAGGAGGGGGGTGAGGGGACCCCTCCTGGCGCGACGCCTTTACGTCTTTAGGGTATGTAAAACACAACAATTTTAATAAAAATATGACTTGAATCAATAGATCAATAGATCAATAGATCAATAGATCAATAGATCAATAGATCATAGCTGGTTAGGAGGGTGTTGGATGGTGGTTTGATTTACTGATTTACTGATTTAGGGTATGTAAAACATAGTAATTTTAATAAAAATATGACATGAATCAATAGATCAATAGATCATAGCTGGTTAGGAGGGGTGTTGGATGGTGGTATGATTTACTGATTTACTACTGTTTTAGGGTATGTTAAAACGTAAATTTGTGAGTTATAAAAAAAAAAAATAATTTTTAATAAAAAAAAAAAACATTATATATATATATATATATATATATATATATATATATATATATATATATATATATATATATATATATATATATATATATATATACTCTTATATATATATACCCCTAAGGATCAAGCCTCACCATTATTATTATTGAAATTTTCCCACACGACGAAACATAATCCACGTTCGCGCGCGGTAATATTGCGTCAAAGGCGCTCGCGGTGGTTCGGACCAGCGGTCGCGTTCGCGTTGGCGAACCCGGCTCAGACCAGACTTCAGCTACTTTCATGAAGTAGCCTTGAAACTCAGCTACTTTCATGAAAACTAACAAAATCAGCTACTTTCCTTAAATAACCTTAGTAGCTCCAGCTACTTTCATGGACAACTACTTACCATAATACGAGGCTACGTCTCGTACACAGGTTATGAGCACATAGTTAGGCTAAACGTATATGGTGACGAGAACAAGGGGTGAAGTTGAACAAAGGGGTATGAAAAACGCTCGTGAATGTGTATGAGCATGTGCTCATGCACACACACACTCACTCACGTACATGGCGAATCAGCCGAAATAGGGACCCAGGGAGGACCAACCCCCAAAATGAGCAGCAGCGAAAGTAACCCTAAGGTTACCCATGCAGGTAGGTGGCAAATATCACTCGGGAAGACCCACAGGTCCAAACCTGGTCCATGCCTCAAGCTGATTACTTCATATGGGGGTAGGGGATGAACAAAGGGGGTAGGGTAAAAAACGCTCATGAAAGTACGTGAACATAGGCTCCCACATAAACACAGTCACGTTCATGGCAGATCAACCTGGGCTGTGCCCCAGGGTTTGTGGGGTAGGCCCACAGACTGAAGTACCCAAAGGTAGCCCGCAGTCCCCGAAATCACTCAGGAAAGGCGCTGGGAATTTTGTGGTCACTGGTGACCAGCAATTCATTGGGGTTTGTCATTGTTACTACCACAATATTTAATATATAAAATTTCAGGGTCTACTAATTTACCTTAGTATTTGTGTTCTTAGGTTCAATAAATAATACAGGCTTAGAAAAATTTAATAAATGAATTTAAAATTGCAAATAATATATAGATAATATAAAAATTATAGTACAATTACATAGTTTATGAAATAATGATAATAACAATTATAGAACAATTGTAATTTACCAAAATAATGATAACAACTTGCGCTGATGTTTCAGAAAATAATTTGGAGT
>JABUQX010075317.1:15000-24498 GCA_015478945.1 Trachelipus rathkii
AAGATTAAACTATGTAACGAGATAGTTGGTTGTTATATCAAATCGTGTGTAGTTGGGCAGAGCTTGAAGTGATATTTAGAGGGGGACGGAGACTGTGTATAAATAAAGATTCTATGATGCGACCTTCTTTAATGGATTTAAAAGGTTTCAAGATTGAGAAATTATTGTTTAGGATGGGATGATCGTTTTGGAACGCATGGTCCCGGATTGCTGATGTTTCCGGGTTGGTGTATGGGAGGCCCGTTCTGAACGAGATACCCTTATGCTTTTCAATTCTGATCGTGAGTTGAAGGGAGGTTTCCCCTATGTAGCAGGCGTGACAGTCTGCACACTGATATTTATACACGACCATAGATCGAAGCAATTTGGGAATCCGTTCTTTAAGGTGGAAAAAAGAGCTTATGCTAAAGGGATTAGACGAAATAAGTTTGAAATCTATATGTGGGTAGGCAGAGTCAAGAATTTTCCTAAGAGATTTAGTAAGATCTGTGGTTTTGGGGCCGAGAAAGGGGATTTTGAGATAAATTGAAAGTTTAGGAGCTGAAGAGGTGAGAGTTTTAGGACGAAAGATGTCGTTCAAATAGGAGTTGAGAATCTTATCAAACATGTAGGGGGGGAACAGATTGCCGACAAAGAAGTTCCGTAGATAGCACATTTCTGAGTGGAAACCGGTCCAATCTGAGCATATCTTGTATGCCCGATCAATCAGACATAAAATACTATTAAATTTGAAGCGTAGGGGAATGAAGCTGAAGAAGTTAGTACCCAGGATAGTAGAGGAAGGCTTACGATATGTAGAGGTACGGAAGCGGCCATTGGTGTTATGTTCGATAGTTACATCTAAGAAGGGAAGGCGTCTGTTGGTTTCTAGTTCCATGGTGAATTTAATATTTGGGTGTTTATTGTTAAGATAGTCCAAAAATTGTGCAGGGTGTGATTGATCTTTGAATATGATGAAGCAATCGTCGAGGTATCTGCGGTAAAATAAGGGTTTGAAGAGGGGTGGGCACTGTTCCAACCAAATAGCTTCATGATGTGTGAGAAAAGCATTTGCAAAGGCTGGGCCGAGCGGCGATCCCATCGCCATGCCATCGATCTGTTGGTGAAGAATGTTGTTAAAAAGGAAGATGGTGTCTTCCGTGGCCAATTGTAGAAGTTTTTTGAACTGAGTAGATACGAAATTAAATTTTAGAGAGGGATCTATATTGGGATATAATAACAATAATTTACACTCCCAATATCCCTCTCTAAAAATTGTTGTCATATCTACTCGGTTCTTTGGCTGGCATTCTTTCGCGAATGGCGCTGGGATGCTATCGATGACCTCCACACGGCGTGGTCACCTCAAACATTTTGCATGCTCGACGACGACTAACGGTAAACGCCTTCAGAGTGTGGGAACCGACGCCTTTCATGCTATCGACATGGCACCATGCGCCTGCATACTCTGGGTCTGGCACTCTTTCGGCTTCGTTCAAGCAATATTATTTATATGCGATGATCGGGCAGCCCACAACCACCCGCTGTGGAGCTGTTTGTCGGCATTCATGCCCTGCTCTCTTCGGCTAACACTGGATCTTAGGAAAACCGATACCACTGCCAGGCATTTCGACTAATCCACTCCGCAGCAAGTTCTAAATTAGTATGTGGCGGTGTGCGGAACTGTCACTCTGCAACCTTCAGTAACGTAGATCTCGATCACAGACCTCTGAAGAGCGTCGCGTCAGTTCACGTTAAATCCATCCTAGCTGGCAGGCTGACCTTTTAAATCAGTCACCTCTGCCAATGCGCTCATTGCTGCCATATGACATCATTATTATTATTGTTATTATTATTGTGTGTGTGTATTATTATTATTGTATATATCATGTGTGTGTGTGTGTGTGTGTGTGTGTGTGTGTGTGTAATGTGTGTGTGTGTGTGTGTGTGTGTGTGTGTGTGTGTGTGTATTATTATTTTATTTCAATTTTGGTTATTTATTTATTTGCTTTTTATTCAAGGATTTATTTCCATTTTTTATTTTTGTTTACCCCTATTAATTTTTATTATTTTTAATTGTCATTTCTTGGTCATTAATATGTATCTTCCATGATTTTCAATTTGATTTTTATTTTTATTTTTCATTTACTGTTTATTTTTATTTATTATTTTATATTTTTATTTTAAGATTCATTATAAGTTATTGTTATTGTTTAACGATATATTTACCTAATTTTAATCCTAGTTTTAATTTTATTTTTAGTCTACTGAGGATGGATTGGTACAATCCGAAACGTTTAGAATAAAGTTGAGAATACGACCATCTTGTTAATTCACCCATGTATGGAGTTTTGTTGGCAGTGTTCGCCTTTATAATATATATATATATATATATATATATAATACTAATCACTACAGTGTTGTTCTATATATATATATATATATATATATATATATATATATATATATATATATATATATATATATATATATATATATATATATACTACCATCCTACGATACAGATTTATATATATATATATATATATATATATATATATATATATATATATATATATATATATATATATATATATATATATATATATATATATATATATATATATATATATATATATATACATTTCAGTTTAGTAGTCCAAATGTGCTTAAAATTCCTTATCATTACTCTTTTTGATGAGTCTAGGCTATTAGAATTACTAAATATTGGTACCGAAAAAAAAATTGATTGTGAAAAGCCTAGCAATCCGGCATTTATAACTAAGTAGTTAAGTAGGTCTTGTCTTGAATGTGAACTGTTGTTAAATGACTTGACAATTTGCAATCTTATGACTTGAAAATTATTTGGAAAAAGTTGTGGAGGATTCATAAAAGAACAATAATTATCCTATAGATTCTATAGTAGAGATTGGCAAGAAGATTGTAAAAAAACTAGAATACTTTTATAGTGTTTCTTTTATTTTTGACAAAAAAGTGACAAAATCATATAAAAACGTGCCAGATTCGCAAGACAATAGAAATATGTTGCTGACGTTTAGTAGAATAATCTTGCGAATCTGGAATCTTTTCAAATGATTTCGTCATATGAAAGAAACAATACGGAAGTAATCTAGTTTTTTAAATAATCTTTGTGAGTGAGTCATTTGGAGCTGTGAATCATTCGAGGCTGGGATTCAATAGGAGCTGTGAATCATTTGAAGTTGTGAATCATCAAGAGTTGTGAGTCATTCGTATCTGTGAAAAACTTTGTCCTAGACATATTAACCCGTAGAGCATTCAACCTTTTGGTATGAAACTCTGCACACTTTTCAAATTATCATAAATTTCCACAAAAAAAAAAATGTTGAAATTAATCTTTAAATTTGAGGAGTAACAAAATTTTCTGGTAAAGTTTTTACTTAAACTTTATAATTTATTTTTATTTTTTAGTTTTATATATATATATATATATATATATATATATATATATATATATTTTTATATATATATAACACACCATAGAGGTATATCTACCTGCCTATTTATCTACCTCTTTATCTATTTATATCTATATATATATATATATATATATATATGCTATATATATATATAAATATACTATATATATATATAACAACCTTATATATATATATATATATATATATATATATATATATATATATATATATATATATATACTATATATATATATATATATATATATATATATATATATATATATATATATATATATATATATATATATATATATATATATATATATATACTATATATATATATATATATTATATATATATATATATATATAATTTTTATCCAATTTCTGAGCTCCAGTTCCATACAACTACGGAGATTCTTAATTTTAAGGGATGAAACACCAATGATATTATTTTACGCACTTACTATTAAAAAAAATATAGTGAGTGATTGGGAAGAGTATTTTCAATGGGTGAATCTGTATTATTGATTTATTTCCATCAATTATTTTTAAATTGATAATGATAACCACTTCAATAAAATAATGTTATATATGAAAACAAGTTTTTTTTTTAATGTAATTATTTTACTTTAACTACGTCATCAATACTATTTACTAATTATATATAATTTTATTTCGTTGTATTCTTTTTAATTAGGACTTTCGTTATTTATTTTTCATACTTCTTTCTTTGCTTGCTTTACAATAAATAATTAGGAAAGCAATTAATAGTTTAACGATACTCCAACAAATAACAACTCTAAGTCAAAGTATATATGAGAGGCAAAAATATAAATCAATATTCTCAAGGTTAAGAAGTTAGTAGGGAATGTATTATTAATTATTTTGGGCATAATAAACTGTAGCTGCGGAGAAGAAAATGATACATGCTATTGCGTCTGATAAATAAATAAACTAGATTCGAATTAATAATATATACTATACTTTAGATTAGCAATTTATATTATAGGTTAGTATTAATAATATATATTATAGTTTAGATGATTGAAATTAATAGGCAACTTAGATCGAGATATTAAACTGAATACTATAGAAAAACTTAAAACTACCCTGTTTAAGACAGAAAGTTTCAAGAGAGGTGGCGCCACTACTCAATAAAAGGGGCTAGGTTTGCGGGCGGGTGTTGTACGGGAAGCTTGTTTTGTCCTTGAAACGTACTGAAAAGATCTTAGCGCGATAACCTTTCCTACAGTAACCATCGGTGAGCTTGCATCCTGGTAAATATGAAAAACATGTTGTCGTGTCTCGGCGGAAATTGCCTGAATGTCTTTAATTGAGTCGAATCGTTTTCCTTCCAGCGAAATTTTCAATTTTCTAAGCAGGTAGAAGTCGACGGAAGCTACCTACCTATATCAGTAGGAAATAGGGTGTTGGTCGGGGAAGCACAGATATTTCGGAAATTTGGTAAAAAAATTCCGAAGTGATCGAAAAAATATCACATGAGCCGGTACGTTGTCGTGGTGGAGGACATAATTTTTGTCTCGGTAGAATGCATGCCTTTTTGTCTTTCCCACTGTTTTGCGAAAGCGCTGATGGACAGTTTTATAGTATTCCTGGTTGACTGTCTGCCCTCTAGAGCAGCGGTGTCCAAACTTTTTTGATCGCGTACCCCTTAGACGAAAATAATTATAAGTTGTACCTCGTATAGGATAATATAATATAATAATGAATTATAATATAAATATAATATAAATATAATATAAATAATATAATATAATATAATATAATATAATATTGTATAATATAATATAATATAAAATATAATAAAAGACTCGGCGAACATAGATAGAACTTCACACTGGGGTACTCGTACCCCACTATGGAGACCACTGTTCTAGAGGCAAATTTGTGATACACGATACCCGTAGAATCGAAAAAAGCATCGACATTGTCTTCACATTCCGATGCGCAACTTTGTCGATTTTTTTTCGGTCTTGGCGAATTTGACCACTTATGCCGTATTGTAATAATTTATGGGATGCCTTGTGCTTCTGGGTCATACCCATAAACAAATGATTCGTCACCTGTAATTACCCTATTTAACAAATCTGGGTCACTTTCAACTCGATTAATCAGTTCTTTGGACACTTCAATTCGGAATTGCTTCTGCTGGTCTGACAACAATTTTCGAATGAATTTCGTGGACAGTCGAATCATTTTAAAATCTTAAGTTAAAATTGACTGAACCGCGTAGAAACCTAAATTCAGTTCATCAAACATCTCCCTAATTGTTAGTCTACGGTCAGAGGGCACTGAAGTGTGAGAACTTTAAGAGTCTTATTCAAAACCATCTTCGAATGATTCGGGGCCATATTTGAATCTGTTGAACCAGATAAAAGCATTTGACGTATGGTATAGTATATATATAATTAAGATCTATATTCAAAACCATAATACATATAAATCTATATAAGATAGATCTTAAACACTATAGAAGTTTGTCATATATAGTATATATATATTATATATAGAGTATATATATTTATATAATATATATATAAGCCAAAACTAAAGAAGTTACCCGCATGATATTTCGAAAACTAAGATAGGTACAAGAAAACTGATAACATTTCTGGAATCTGCGTGATGAAATTTGTATGCAAAATGAAAAAAGAAAATTACTTTTTTTTTTTTATTATATCTCCAAAAGCTACGATAGGTAGATGACAAAGTAACTCACCTGGGTGGGATAAATTCAGCGTTATATTAATTCCTATTAGGGGCCTCGAGCCGGGGTGGACAGAGGGGGGGACGTTTTCATACCCCGTAGGGGAAGGGCGGAGAAACCCCCGCGACACCCCAAATACCAAGAGCGGGGGTTCCGGAGAACCCTCCCGGAGGGGGGGGAAATAGTCCTAACCCGGTCGTCGCCAGGAGGCCGAGAGACCCCGACTCTTTGCATCCTTTGCGGTTTACCCTGGGGTATTCCCTTTAGTTAAAAAAAAAAAAAATCTTTTTCATACATATTTCATACGCTGATCTAAATATGTTATTAGTTTTCTTGTACCTATCGTAGTTTTGGGAGATTTAAAAAAAAAAATAAAAAAAAAATAAATAAATTTTTTTTCATTTTCCTTACAAATTTCATACGCTGATTCCCATATATGTTATCAGTTTCTTGTACCTATCTTAGTTTTCGAAGATTATTCATGCCGGTAACTTTTCTTTTATTTCAACCTTAAGTATATATAAATCTATATATATATATATAACTATATATATATATATATATATACTAATATATATATACTATATATAATATATAGTATATATACTATAATCTATATATATATATATATATATATATATATATATATATCAGGGTTGGGTTTAAGTACATTTTTTCAAGTACAAGTACAAGTACTCTAGAATTGTTCAAGTACAAGTACAAGTACAAGTACTTTATGAAAACTTAGCATATAATATTATGATATATATATTATATATATATTTTTTATAAATAAAAAAATAAATAATATATAGATATATATAATATATATATATATATATATAATATATATATATATATATATATATATATATGATATATATATATATATATATATATATAATATATATATTATATATATATATATTATAATTATTATTACATATATATAATTTATATATATATATTATATTATATATATAATTAATATATAATATATATATATATATATTATATAATATATATATTATATATTATATATATATATATATAATATATATATGATAATTAGTATATATATATATATAAATATCATATGTATATATATATATATATATATATATATATATATATATTATATAATATATATAATATATTATATATATATATATATATAAATATATATATATATATATATTGATATATTATATATACTCATCATCATCATCAATCATCATCATCAATCATCATCATGCATCATCATCATCATCATCAATCAATCATCAATCAATCATCATCATCAATCATCATCATCATCACCAACCCATCTTATCTCCCCAAGACTGGAGGCAAGGTGCGTAACATTTACCGGAAACATAAAAATAGTAGAAGAATATGAAGCAAATAGAAAAGAAAGCCCCAGCCTTACCGCCCCCTTTATACCAAATTAAGTGAGAACTAGTCGCAGTCAAGAAAAATCCACCCTAGAGCTCAACGGGACGCCGCGATTGACACTCAACTATGACCTCTCGTCAATGTGGAGGTTCATCCTTGGCCCAGGTTGGCCAACCATACCCCCTCACAAAACCACGCCATTCACTCCTGTTATGCACCTTTCTTCTCGCCTCTGCCAAACTCACATTTCTCTCTTGCAGGCATTTCTTTTTCTGCCTCATTCCACTTTTTCTTCTGTCTCCAATCCGGTTCGATTCCAAACACACTTACCACTATACATCCAGTTTTAACCGACCATCTTGTCATCCATGCCTTTCCACATGAACCAATACATCCTCAACGTACTTTCTTTTTGATTCTCTTCATTGGTTACCCATTCTCCACACCAAAAAAACTCTCTAATACGTTCATTCCTCATTTTTATCAAATTTCTTTTCACACCTAACACGCCACTTAGATTGTCCATCTGAACACATTGTAATTTAGATCTACACCTCTTATTCCAGACCATAGTCTCACTACTATACATTAACACAGGTAACAACATACCCTCATGTAAGACCCTAGCGCACTCAACACTTAGTCCCTTTACATCACACACA
Source organism: Trachelipus rathkii (assembly GCA_015478945.1). NCBI lineage: Eukaryota > Metazoa > Arthropoda > Malacostraca > Isopoda > Trachelipodidae > Trachelipus > Trachelipus rathkii. The sequence continues at coordinate 23,225 of JABUQX010075317.1, forward strand.
ACGGATTTAACTGAACCAGCCACCTTAGTGCCATTACAATTTCCTACTACACTCTGCATCAATCCGCTCCCTTTTTCATTCAACATATATTCTAAATATTTTAAACTCAGAGACTTTTTCCAGCTGCTCACCTCTGAAGGTCTGAGGTCTTCCTACTTCGCCACGCATACACTTACTCTTTCTCCGTTTACTTTCACCCTTTCTTTCACACCATACCAATCTCTCTACTAGTCCTCTCAAACTCTGTTCAGATTCGCCCACACAAAACCAAATCATCCTCATATAATACGGTAGGGAACTCCCACTCTCATTCCATGTCTCCATCATTCTAACTCTATCCCTTGTCGCCCCTACCTCTAATTCTTTCATAACCTCATCCATATACAGATTGGATTGCCAAGGAGACACATCCCACTCCCTGTCTCACTCCGCTATTAATATTAATAATCACTTTCGACTTTATTTATTCTTACGACCACGCTTCACTATCGTCATACAACTTTTTGATTCTATTCAAAAGCTTACCACCAACACCAAAAATCACTAACACCTGCCAATATATGATTTCCTAATTTAATCCTATTATACGCCTGTTGCAAATCCATAAATCTAAATACAATTTATTCTTCTCCTCCCTCAATTTCCCAATCATTTGTTTCAATGTAAAGATTTTGATCCACACATCCTCCTACCACTTCTAAAACGCACCTTATTCTTCACAAATTAGATCTCACTCAATAGTCGATGCGCACTTCTTTCGACCAAAAAAATAAATCCAACATATATCTTCCCTACAACACTCAATTAAACTAATCCCTATAATACTTACAGTTACATTTTTCCCCTTAACCGCTTGAGTCATTTATTAAGGGTTAGCTAATATTTGACACTCTCCTCCAGAATCCCTCGGATCTATACTCCCCATAAACGTTTTGTTATACTACTTCCAAATCAATGAATCACCATCTCGCCTCCTATTTTATATATATATACTATATATATATATAATATAATAATATATTATAATTATATAAAATATATATATATATATTATAAGTAATATATATATATACTATATTATATATATATAATATAGTATATATATATATATTTAATATGGTTTTGTGAGGGAATCTGAAGAGAGTTTGAGAGGATTGGTAGAGCAATTTGGGGCAGGGTGTAAAAGGATGGGTTTGAAAGTAGACGTAGATAAGAGTAAGGGTTATGGTTACGAGTGAGGACAGTCCTCGGTGGTGAAGTTATGCAGAAATAAG
>JABUQX010075318.1:0-7500 GCA_015478945.1 Trachelipus rathkii
ATATCTGTGGTGTTAGAAGTTGGATGTTTGGTGATGTGTGAGTGTAGTGTGTGTGTGTGAGTGTGATATATATGTGTAAATGTTTATAGTATGTCTTATTAGGTAATATGTAAAGTGTTCATTAAATATTAGTGTGTGTGTATTAAATGTGTTTCAATAGTGATATGTGTATCGTTTCTAAAATATTTAATTAAAACATAATAGGTATTGAAGATAATAATAATAATAGTTATAATAAAAATAAAAATATAATAATAAAAATAAATAATAAAATAAAATAATTAATAAAAAATAAAATAAAATAATAAAGGATTAAAAAGTAATAAAACATAATGTTAATAAATATATGAGTTAAAGGTAGTAAAACATATGAGTAAAAAGCAGTAAAATCCTGAGTTAAAGCGTAAAAACATGATTATTAAGCAAGTACATGAGTTAAAGTGTAAAACATAAAACAAAAACAGCATACTAATCCCTTGTTGCTAGGTAACACCTCTATGATTTACTGATTACTGCTTTAGGTATGTAATGTTAATAATAAATATGTGAGTAAAGCAGTAAAACAGTATAACAAAAAGAAGTAAAACATGAGTTAAAGCAGTAAAACATGAGTTAAAGCAGTAAAAACAATAAGCATACTAATCCCCCCTAGGTGTTGGGTAACACCTCCTTTTTTAATTTAATTTTTTTTTTACTTTTGGGATTTAAAACCCTTTGGCGCTTTTTTAAGGGGTTTTATTAATGTTAATAAATATCGTGAGTTTAAAGCATAAAAGCAGTGAGTTTAAATGCAGTATGCAGAGAGTAAAGCAGTATAAGAGAGAGTCAGTAAGCAGAGAGTTTAAAGCAGTAAAGCAGAGAGTTAAAGCAGTAAAACACAAGTAGGGAACCGACCGGGGCCTCCGGCCCCGCCCCGGCCCGCCCGCCCGCCTCCGGGCCCGGCCCCGGCCCCGGCCCGGCCCCGGCCCCCGGCCCCGCCAACCCCGGCCATTTTTAGCGACCCCGGCCGCCGGCCCGGCCCCGGCCTAAAAATCAGGAAAAACCGGGTTTTCTACCGGGGTTAACTGAAATTTACACTAAATAATAGAGCGTTAAATCAAAAAATAAAAATATATTTATTCCGAAAGATCCCTTTGTTTTAAATTGATGCAAAATATAAACATACCTAAATATAATCATTTTTTTTTTTGGTATTTACTAAGATTTCAAATTAAAAATTGAAGGTCCAATTATAATTTTTTTTTCGATTTTTACGTCTATAGAAAATTTGATATATCAAACGAATTCGAAAAGGAAATAAATATAATTGGTAAAATAATAATGTATTTATTTATTTAAAGTAAATATTTTCAAGAAAATCAAACACATTTTCGCAAAATCACTCTTTTCAAAATTATTTATTTAATTGAATTAATATTATTATATATAATATTATTATAATATACTTATATATATATATATTATAAATATATAATTAAAAAATTAAATAAATTTAATAAAATTATTTAATATTTTATATTAAATTATTATATATAATTATATATATTATATAATATTATATATATGAATAGTCACCCTGGCACGTAAAAATAATATTTAATAACATTATAAAGAGAAAATTAACAACAACAAATGAATATTTAAATTAATTAAAAAGAAGACATAAATGAGAAAAGAGAAAAAAACATAAATAAAAAAAAGTTAATGAAAAATATTGTTTAATTTAGTTGGCCGCCCCCTCTTCACATCCTTAAGGCATCCTGAATTTAGGAGTATAGAATTTTGAATAATGTCAAGGCTCACTTCGCCCGGAATTTTTATTAAAATTATCAGTATTGTATATACATGACAATTCAATTATTTTCCTCTTCGTAACTTGATTGATGTATTTCAATGGAGAAACGGAATTTATATTGATTTTTATGGTCGTGCAGAGTTCGATGGACTGTTAAAGCTGAATTAGGAGTCTTTGATAATATCATGTTTATGTTGTTTAACTCGTCTGGGTAGATCATATTAGTTCGCCGATGTAACGATGACAGTCATAGCAGGACTTTTATAAAAATGCATTGCGTTTGATCAAAGCATTATTTTAGGGGGTTTAAAAACTTTTTCAAGGGAATTGTATTACTTTTATAAAGCGATATTTTGGGAAGATGTTCTTTTAATTGATGATTTAAATTATAAGGAATGGGAAGATAAGAAAAAGTGGTATGAGGAATGGGAGGGTTACTATTATAGAATTTTTGTTTGGCTTTGCGAAATGCTGAATTATTGACATAAGGAGGATATTTTTAGTTTGATGAAAGTAGAAAAAAGGAATTGAGTTTCTGTTGAGAGATTAGGAGGAGAGCAAACCCGAAGGGCTCTAAGATAGAGGGCAGTTAGTGTAGCTAATTTGGTGTTATATGTATGCAGTCGAAACCAATGTATATAAGAGGGGAAGAAGTGGTTTTCTGTAGACCAGAAAGGATAGATTGTGGAGGTTTTTTCATAAAATTAGATATCAAGAAAAGTAGGAAGAGTTAATAGGTACATTCATGTGTGAGGAGAATAGAGGATGATGTGATTGATGTTTGTAAAATAAATTTATATTGATGTCATTTGGAAGTGCGCAGAACACGTCGTCCACATAACGAAGCCATATGGCATTAGAAAGAGAAGGGTAATGAATAATGTAGATTTCAAGAAGTTCCATAAAAATATTACTTAAAGTGGCAGATAAGGGAGAACCCATTGAGCAGGCCATAAGTTTTTCGTTTGTAAAAGAATGTTAAAAGTAAAGAAACTGTGATCACGTGAGAGAAATAAGTTGCTTAAGAAGGGAGAAAGAATAATTTAAAGTGATGTTATGCTCTTGAATATAGTTTTCTAAGTAAGTTTTAAAGTAATGGGACAGGAGGAAGTAAAGGAGGTGGACGTCAAGCTAAAGAATCTGGTGTGTGAAGGATTAAGTGGTATTGAGATATCGTTGTATGAAATCTTCTGTATTGATGAGATGGGAAGGTGAAATTTTGCCGATTAATGGTTTTAATTAAGAAGATAACCAGGAAGAAAGTTATAAGTAGTGCAATTAGTATTGGAAATGATAGGGCGTAAAGGGTGATTAGGCTTGTGAATCTTTGGCAAGCCATAGAAGTGGGCAAGATCAATCAAGAAAGCTGAAGTTCATTTCAATGAAGTCGTTATTACCGATTTGGGATTTAGAGCTTCACAAATTATTTTAAATATTCAATGTCTTTATAATATATAATATATAATATATTATATATATATATATATATATAATATATATATATATATAATATATATATAGTAATATATATATTAATTATATATATATATATATATAATATAAAATTAATATTAATATATTTAATATATAATATAATATATATATATTATATATATAGATAGATATTTAATACACTTAACTTATTATTATATCGACCTACTTCTAAAAAGGTCATGGAGTTCAAAAATATTTATTTATTATAATTAATTAATGTAAACGTATTGATCATACTTGCGATGAGTAATTAATTGAAATATATTTAATTTTGATCCTAAGTTTTAAGACTTTCAGTGTTTTTTGACTTACATTTCTCATTTTAGCTAACCCCGGCCCGCCCCGGCCCCGGCCCCCGGCCCCGGCCCCGGCTCCGGCCCGGCTAATAAGAGCAGCCACCGGCCCCGGCCCCAGACCCCGCCTCCGGCCAAAATTCCCGCCCGGTCGGTCCCTAAACACTAAGTTAATAGCATAAAGCAGTTAAAACAAAAGCATACTAATCCCCCTTGTTGTTAGGTCCACCTCTATTGATTTACTGATTTACTGCTTTAAAGGTAATGTTAATGTTAATAAATACTATGAGTTAAAACAGTAAACGATATGAAGTTAAAGCAAGTAAAAGCAGCGAGTTAAAAGCAGTAAATACATAATTAAAGAGTAAAGCAGTAAAACAAACATACTAATACCCCTTGGTGTTAGGTAACACCCCTTTTGTTTACTGATTTACTGCTTTAAGGTATCTAAATGTTAATCGTTTTATAAAATTTCGTACAATGTAGTAAAAATGAATGACCCATAGTATATTTGAAAAAGAAATTCTTTGAATAGTTTACATTGAATATCATATTTTTCGTTCGACGCGGCGGGTCGCCCTCGGTTGCGGGTGTTCGACTGACTTTTGTGTGGGGAGGGTTGTGGGTGCGGCGATTTGCTGCGACTGTTGTTTCCAATTATGACCTAGGGGAGGACATCAATATAACTCTGTTCTTTGATGTAGGGTAGAGATGAGCCATCAAAGGTGAATTCTCATCAAAGATGAATCATCAATATAGATGGTATCTAAAGCTGACGTCATCACAAAGATGAGTCATTCAAAGATGAGCCTTCAAGTTTGAGGCATCAATGCTGAGCATCCAATGCTGAGGCATCCATGCTGAGGCATCAATGCTGAGGCATCAATGCTGAGGACATCAAATGGCTGAGGCATCAATGCTCGAGCCATCAATAGTTGAGGCATCAAAAATTCATAGTGTGTCGAGTGTAAGGTAAGTGTATCTGTGTGTGGGTGTGAGTGTAAGTTTATATGGTTTAATGAAGTGTCTATGGAGAATGTAAGCGCTTATAAGTGTCATAGTGTGTTTAAGTGTCATAGTAAATGTGTGTATAAGTGTCATAGTGTATGAGTGTAGGTTGTGTGTGCAAGTAATTATATATATAGTATAGTTATTATAGGCTAATAAGTGATAGAAAAAGATCTAACTCAGCTAGTAGGAAGCATCCTTAGCAGATTGTAATTACCCAATCGACAATCCTCATACCTTATAACCTGGGGGTTAGACACCCATATTAGGGCTATTCGGGGTTCAGGGGAGGCTAGAAAAGGCTTGAAAAAAGTGGCACTCAGTTGGCACTTATGTGGCACTCACTTGTCACTATGTGGCACTCACTTTGGCACTCATTGGGCCTCAACTTGGCAACTCAATTGGCCTCATTGGCCTCACTTGGCACTCACCTGACACTCACCAGGCACTCATAGAATATCATAGAACACTAATAGAACATCCCTAGGTACTTCTTACGTGAATGGGAACCATCAAAGCCATCAAGTTATCGTGGGTCAAAATTGACCCATGTAAGACCAAAGGCCGAAAATTTATCAATGGTCAAACAAGGTACAGACATCAAAAAAAGGGCTAAGTTCCCTAAACGGTGGCCAAGAAAATTACCTTAGTGTGGTCAAATTGACCCATGGACGACCAAAGGATTGGCAGTGTTTTGTACGTGTGTATAAGTGTAAATGTAGGTGTCTATGGTGAATAAGTGGTAAAGTGTAGATGTGTGTGTGTGTGTGTGGTGTGTGTGTGTTGTGTGTGTTGTGTGTTGTGTGTGTGTGTGTGTGTGTGTGTGTGTGTGTAGGTGTTCAAGTTAAGATAGACATACATGCGTTCAAGTAAGGAACGAAATATATGTGACGGGTGGGACACGAGTGGCCAAAAAATTGGCGTGGGCCAAAATTGACCCATGGAAGACAAAGGGTTGGTCGAAAATTAGGGTGGGCAAAAGTGGAACCATGGAAGACCAAAAGGGGTTGTCGAAATTAGGGTGCCAAAATGACCCATGGGAAGACCAACAGGGTAGCCAAAAATTAACCGTGGACAAAAATGACCCATGAAGACAAGGGTTGGTCGAAAAAAATTACCGTGGGCCAAAAGTGACCCATGAAGACCAAAGGGTAGCCAAAAATTACCGTGGGCAAAAAATGACCCATGGAATATCAAAGGGTAACCAAAAATTACCGTGGGCAAAAAATGACCCATGGAAGATCAGGGTAGCCAAAAATTACCGTGGGCAAAAAATGACCCATGGTATCTGGCAAGGTCAAGGCCGAAATATCATGGTCAAACAAGGTTAAGACATCAAAACGGGCTAAGCCCCTAAAGGGTGCCCTAAAATTACCGTGGGCAAAAAATGACCCATGGTCGAAAAATTAGGGGGCGTAAAATAGGGGGGTAATACGTACAACGGTTGCTTACGCAACCGTTTGGCGCAACCCTTCTTCGAAGGGTTGCCAAAAATTAGGGTTGCCAAAAAATTAGGGTTGCCAAAAAATTAGGGTTCTCAAAAAATTAGGGTTCTCAAAAAATTAGGGTTCTCAAAAAATTTGGGTTCTCAAAAAATTGGGTTCTCAAAAAAATTTGGGTTCTCAAAATTAGGGTTCTCATAAAATTAGGGTTCTCAAAAAGTTAGGGTTCCCCAAAAAGGTCAAGGGCAGGTAAAAATTTGGGCCCAAAAAAGGTCAAGGCCCAAAAAGGTGAAGGCCCAAAAAGGTAAAGGCCCAAAAAGGTAAAGCCCCAAAAAGGTAAAGGTCAAAAAGGTCGCGGTCAAAAAAAGGTCAAAAAGGTCAGGAGCAGGTACTTAGTCCGAAACCCTTGTGATACTACTTATATATATATATATATATATATATATATATATATATAATTATATATTATAGTATATATATATATATATATTTATATTATATATATATATATATATATATATAGTATTATATATGGCAAATTTGTAGAAACTGTAATGTGACTACCGAGGTACCTAATTTGGCTGGTTTTTTAATTTCGCCTCTCTTTCATCTCTCTCTCTTCTCTCTCCTCATCTCTCACTCATCATCTCTCGTCGTCTCGTCTTCTCGACTCTTCCTCCTTCCTCTCTCTCTTCCTCTCTCTCTCTCTCTCTCTCTCTCTCTCTACTCTACAAAATTTATCATATACCTTACTTATTTTTCGATACATAGAAATATATAATATATATATATATATTATATAATATATATATATATATATATATATATATATATATATATATATTAGTAATGATATATATATTATAATATTATATATATATATATGCAATCGACGATATTTTTATCATCTAAATTAAGTAGCTAGGCAATGCTCAGCCTACGACTATCCAGATCATAGTGACTGAAACGAATAAATGTGAAGCAACATATCTTCATTACTAGAGTCTTTTTTATATATTTAGATTGTTATTTCATTATTATTTGACTTTTTTTTATATTAAAACCATATAAATATATTATGTACAACAATTGAATTATATATATATATATATATATACTATTATATATATATATATTTATATATATATATATATATATATATATATATATATATATATATATATTATATATATATATATATATATATATATATATATATATATATATATATATATTATATATATATAATATATATTATATTATATATATATATAAATATATATATCATATTATATATTATATTATATATATATAATATATTAATATATATAAATATATATATATATATATATATTATATATATTATATATATATATATATATATTATATATATCATGGTCTAAAGCTGATCCATCATTTAAACTAGAGAACGCAGCAACCTACAGTTAACAACAATTCTTTTTTTTTT
>JABUQX010075318.1:12500-16468 GCA_015478945.1 Trachelipus rathkii
AATATATGTTGACGTAACAAAGTTTTCGCGTTATAAGTCAGGCCCATCCTCCTTGTTAGGGTTGTCGTTTAGGGTTAGCATTGTATAAACTGGTTTGTTACATCAATCTTCGTTATTGTGGGAGAGAGAGGATCACATTCTTCTTAAAAGAGCGACAAATGAAGCTCTTCATCAGTTGCTTGTCTGACTTTAAAACTATAAAAATGGTTTCTCTCGTGAATAATAAATTTGTAAACGATATTGTAACATGGAAGATATCGCACCCAAAAGTTTTTCTTAACTTAACTTTCCGTCGTAAGACAAATGGAGAACGTTACTTTGCATGTTCCGATTCATCTTACACCCATAACAGACCATTATTCCTATCCTGTGAAGAATTAAGTCGGGTGTTCGATGAAGTTAATACTTGGATAAATGAAAAGTACATTTCTTCATCAGTGACAAATTCGTGGGGAGTTGCGATCAATGGCGGCGAAGAAGGTGACTCAAAAAGATTAACTCTTGTTTTTTCACTACATAACAATATTGAATCCCTTGATTTACGTATTTGGTGGAGACCTAATTCAACGGGGATATTCCGACCCACTGCCTTTGGTGTTTGTGTAAGTGGTAAAGAAAATATTACAGCGTTTATCAAGATGCACGAAGAAATATCTAAAAGGTTGATTGAAGTTGATTTACTGGACGAACTTATTAACCTATCACATGGTATACTCTATACGATGTACGATGAGCACAATATATTCGAATCACAGGAAACACCAGTTATCGAGGCGCTCAACCTTGAAAAATTCACCCTCCTTTATGAAAAAGAGATGAAATCACCTGCATATAAAGATCAAGACTTGAAAATATCGGCAAGAGATATTTATACATACGTGACAACGGACGGACTCCCTAGTCTCCGTCAGTATATTATAAATACACAGTATCTGCTAAGTCCTATTCTTATTAAATATTTTTATATAATTATACGATTGTAATTTTTTATTATATGTATCTGTTTTAAAACATATCATGTAAGATGTATATTAAAATTGTTTTTTCTTATGATTGTTTCTTTATATACTAACACTGCGTATATGCTAACATACAATGGCTTTCACATTTAATAAAGCTACATAGCATATTTGAACTAGGAGAAAATAATGTACAACGAAAACCATAACGCAACTTCGTCCTAATAGTAATGTGTTTTTAACATAACAAAGTTCCCACACTTAACACCAATAAGTAACTAACTTTACATACAAAACGAAACCTATTTATACTTTTTTCCAAGCATATCTCTAACATTAACGTTAAACTTACATTGACACAGTAACATTTATCATAAAATAATGTATCATAACCATAACCTAAAATCATAATACCGTAATGAGTAAAGACGAATAACGTTAGAAGTTTTAGGCTTTTATCTCTTTTTAGACTCGCCTCCTTTCAGATAAAATTACCAAACTCTAAACAGAAAAATGTATAATTTTATAACTTTAACCATTTGCATAAGTGATGCAATACTTATTATATTTGACCCTCTTGACAGGAATACACGCAATGTAGCAGTCCTACATTGGGTTACGATGTTAAATATAATGACACATCGTGGGAATAACGACAACTCCCTCATGAGATTTATTCAAACAACAAGCGTAGAGAAGCGGGGAGATGTCAACGTATTAACACTGTGAAAAAACCATCCCTATCTGAAGAAAATAAGTGTAATAAACATCCCTTAAATGTAATGAGATTCTTTCTTTCAGCCAATCAGAAGAAAGTAAACAAGATCGACGTACGAATGACGCATGATCAGTTCAAAAGGGTATATAATCTCGTGACACAACAACAACAATAACATAGTACAAAGATAAGTTCTTTAGATACTGAACCAACGAATATATGCTAACGTAACATTGTTTTCCAACATTAATAAAGCTAACATAGCACTACCAGAAAGAAAAATAATGTACAACGACGAATCTAACACAACTTAAGCAGAATCAAACTGTTAACATTAAAAAGTTCAATATAACACTGTAAGTAATGACATTGCAATACAAAACGTAACCTAATCATATTTACAAACACATATCTCTACATAATAACGTTATTTTACATTGACCCATAATTTTAACAAGATTTATCATAAACTTGTTTATTATCATACAGAGCAGGGAAATATGCTAACGTAACAAAGTTTCACATTAATAAAGCTACATAGCATAACCCGAACTAAGAATATGATGTAACAAAGCCAAACACTAAACACACTTTTACGTACGCATAAACCACTAACATTAACAAACTTCGCACACTTAAGCAGCAGTAAAGTACCTACACTCGTACAAACGTAAACCTATTCACATGTCTTTTTCAAGCATATCTCTAACATATCAAGTGTTAATTTACATTAACACCGTAATATTTAACAAAAGTTTAGCATAAACCTGTCTAAAATGCATCTATACTGGACAAAGAATATATAATGCTACGTAACAAATGTTTATCAATGCAATTCGTATTATTGTCACAAAAATTCATCATACACTCGTTCTAAAATTCATAATCCCTAGCGAACAATAATTGGCAAGCATAACAAGGTTTTTAACCAAACATAACAAAAAATAAATTTTTATAAACATACATAAAAATAAGTTCTTTGAAAAAAATATCACAGTAAAGCGTAATAATTTACTGATTTTAAAGCCGTAAATCAGTAAATCACAGTAAATCAAACCACCCATCCCTGCAGTCCCTACCCGTCCCAACGCGCCTCGTGGATTCTATTGATTGCTAGTTGATTTCAAGTCATATTTCAAGTAAATCATTTTTGGCACAAACATAAACATAAAAATAAGTCTTTTATATACTAAACTATGAATATATGCTTACCAACAAGTTAGTATTCATCAATAAAGCTAGACAAATCATAAACGGCGACTTAGGAATATATATGTTTACAAATGCAAACCTAACATACATGCGTATGAATTAATCCAGTTAACATCCTGAAAAAGCACTTCCTATGATCAAGTAAAGTAGCTAAACAGGTCCCAATACATTACTCCGAATATGTTTCCCCACTTTTCGAGCATATTAGCAACAACGTAAAGCCGTATTTCTAACAAAATCCCCTTAACAAAGTGACGCAATCTATAAAGATACCACCACCATCTTGAACTATGAAATTGAACATTATCTTCATTCAAAGTGTCAATCCGTTCGAGTATAACATGCTTTGACCTATGATTAAACGTAGAACAATAGGCAAAGTCTAGGGCCTAACCTAACATTACTACTCAACAAAACTTACCTATGCTCACGTTTCTAACACATCATCGTTCAGTTAACACAGTAATATCTTACAAAAATCATCATGTTATGTACTGAAAAAACAAGAGTTAATCTTTTTGAGTCACCTTCTTCGCCGCCATTGATCGCAACTCCCCACGAATTTGTCACTGATGAAGAAATGTACTTTTCATTTATCCAAGTATTAACTTCATCGAACACCCGACTTAATTCTTCACAGGATAGGAATAATGGTCTGTTATGGGTGTAAGATGAATCGGAACATGCAAAGTAACGTTCTCCATTTGTCTTACGACGGAAAGTTAAGTTAAGAAAAACTTTTGGGTGCGATATCTTCCATGTTACAATATCGTTTAAAAATTTATTATTCCTGAGAGAACCATGTTTTTTATAGTTTTAAAGTCAGACAAGCAACTGATGAAGAGCTTCATTTGTCGCTCTTTTAAGAAGAATGTTGATCCTCTCTCTCACAATAACTCGGAAAGATGATGTAACCTAACCTAGTTTTATCAATGCTAACCCTTACCGACAACCCTAACGCAGGAGGAATGGGCCTGACTTATAAAACGTGCGAGGCGAAAACTTTTGTTAACGGTTCAACAACTATATTGGTTGATAGTTTTGTATAAAGAACTTGATTTTATGTTATGTTTATTTAA